>CAUYRT010094508.1:0-15361 GCA_963574885.1 Lepilemur ruficaudatus | reverse complement strand
CTCTACTATAAATAGAAAGAAAGAAATTAATTGGTCAACTAAAGATATATATAGAAAAAAATTAGCTGGGCATGGTGGCGCGTGCCTGTAGTCCCAGCTACTCGGGAGGCTGAGGCAGAAGGATTGCTTGAGCCCAGGAGTTTGAGGTTGCTGTGAGCTAAGCTGACGCCACGGCATTCAGTCTAGCCCGGGCAACAGAGTGAGACCCTGTCTCAAAAAAAAAAAAAAAAAAAAAAAAACACTGTAGTTACTTTAAACAAGGATAATTGGGTTATTTATCCTCTTACTATTAATTCTTTGTATTTTTTTGCGTATGGGTCCTTTGTCAGATGTATACATACAAATATTTTCTCCTGGTCTGTCTTTCTTTTTCTTTTCTATTTATTTTATTTTATTTATTTATTTTGAGACAGAGTCTCACTCTGTTGCCCCAGCTAGAGTGCCGTGGTGTCAGCCTAGCTCACAGCAACCTCAAACTCCTGGGCTCAAGCGATCCTTCTGCTTCAGCCTCCCAAGTAGCTGGTACTGTAGGCATGCGCCGCCATGCCCGTCTAATTTTTTCTATTTTTGAGAGAGAGGGGGTCTTGCTCTTGTTCAGGCTGGTCTCGACCTCCTGAGCTCAAAGGATCCACCCGCCTCGGCCTCCCAGAGTGCTAGGATTACAGGTGTGAGCCACTGCACCCGACCACTTTTTCTTTTCCAAATGTTGTCTTTGAGGAGCAGGATGTTTTCATTTTGATGTACAATTTATCAATTTTTTTAATGTTTCAGGCTTTATGCATACATTTTTATAAGGTGCAGGTTCTTAATACCTTTATGCAGATATAACTCACATACCATACACTTCATCTATTTGAAGTGTATGCTTCAGTGGTTTTTTAGTATATCCACACAGTTGTATAACCATCACCACACAATCAATTTTAAAATGCTTTCATTACCCTCAAAAGAAACCCTGTACCCATTAGCCATTATCCCCACAAACCCGCAAACTCTCTAGGCAACCACCAATCTGCTTTCTGTATATTAGATATGCCTGTTTTGGACATTTCATATAAATGGAGTCATACATGTGGTTCTTTGTGAATGGCTTTTCACTTAGCACGATGTTTTCAAGGTTTACATGTTTTAGCATGTATGTACTTCATTCCTTTTTGTTGCTGAATAATATTCCATTGTATAGATATGCCATATTTTGTTTATTCTTCAGTTGATGGACATATGAGCTGCCTCTACTCTGGAGCTATTATGAATAATGCTAATATGAACATTTGTATACAAATTTTTATGTGTACATGTTTTTCCTTGAGTGTATACCTAGGAGGAGAATCGTTTGTTTATATGGAAACTCTGTGTTTAGCCTTTTAAGGTATTATCAGACTGTTTTTCAAAGTGGCTGTACCATTTTAGATTCCCACCAGCAGTATATGAGGATTCCAATTTATCCCCATCCTCACCAATGCTTGTTATTTTCTATCTTTTTTATTATGGTTATCCTAGTGGGTGTGAAGTGGTATCTCATTGTGGTTTTAATTTGCATTTCCCTGATGGCTAATGATATTGAGCATCTTTTCATATGCTTATTGGCCATTTAGATATATTCTTTGGAGAAATGTCTATTCAGATCCTTGCCCATTTTTTCATTGGGTTTACAAAACAGATTTTATATTGAAATACAGGGAGTGCCATATGGAGTTGGTGAACAAAATTTCAGACTATGAGTATGTAATTCAGTACCCAACATTGATCAGTATGCCACTTACAGCAACGCTTTTTTTTTATTATTTTAAATTTAGCAAGTTTCTTAACGGAGGTCCCCAATCTATGTTTACATGCAAAACTCTATGAATTGTTCATTTTCTGGGGAGATGATCCATGGCTTTCATTAGATTTTCAAAAGGGTCCATTTATACTTCCTAGAAACTGAAGGTGGCTGGGCATAATGGCTCACACCTATAATCCCAGCTCTTTGGGAGGCCAAGGAGGGAGAATCACTTGAGCCCAGGAGTTTGAGGTTACAGTGAGCTATTATCGTGCCACTGTATTCTAGCCTGGGCGACAGAGCAAGACCTTGTCTAAAAAATAAAATTAAAAAATAATAATACGCTGGGCACGGTAGCTCACGCCTGTAATTTTAGCACTCTGGGAGGCTGAGGCAGGCGGATCGCTCAAGGTCAGGAGTTCGAAACCAGCCTGAGCAAGAGTGAGACGCCATCTCTACTACAAAAATAGAAAGAAATTAATTGGCCAACTAAAAAAAATATATATATGTGTGTAAAATTAGCTGGGCATGGTGGTGCATGCCTGTAGTCCCAGCTACTCGGGAGGCTGAGGCAGGAGGATTGTTTGAGGTTACTGTGAGCTAGGCTGATGCCACAGCACTCTAGCCTGGGCAACAGAGTGAGACTCTTGTTTCAAAAAAAAAAAAAAAAAGATATATCTGTAGCATATTTAAAACAAAAAGACCCAGTACCTGGTGCTACCCTGATTACTGCTTGTTATCAGTTGTTCTAGAACGTTGGCATTCTGTTCTCTTTATGTTTGCTGTTTCTCCTGTAGATATTGTAGTGAAAGACCTGACTAGAACCATTAATTGGTGAATTATCTGTACTGAAATAACTGAAACCATGCTGAAAAGCTTCCCAGGGAAGTGAGCAGAAAGGAGAGAAGATGGGAGGAAAGTACTATGTTTATTTCTAGGGATGCACCATTGAGGAGCAGGGTTACAGCAGGGGAAGGAAGAACCAGTAATGAAAATAGACAAGGAAGAAGAACAGAACTAGGAGAGTGTAGTAAGCAAGAAGTGCCAAGGTGGAATGAGTGATTGGTAGCACACGACCATCAGGAAAGTTAAGGAGGCCAGGTGCCACTCACACCTGTAATCCCAGCACTTGGGAGGCATAAGTGGGAGGACTGTTTGAGGCCAGGAGTTCTAGACCAGACTGGGCAACATAGTGAGACCCTGTCTCTAAAAAAAAAAAACATATTAGCTATGTGTGGTGGCTTGCGCCTGTGGTCCCAGCTATTCATGGGGCCGAAGTGTGAGGATCACTTGAGCCCAGGAATTTGAGGTTGTGTTGAGCCATGATTGTACCACTGTACTCTAGCCTGGGTGACAGAGCAAGACCTTGTTTTAAAAAAAGAGAGAGAGAGCTTTGAGGAATAAGAAAAAGCTACTGAATTTTGACGCTAGTAATTCAAGAGAGCAATTTCCCTAGTGTGTAGAGGTAGGCATGAGACTGGGTGATTAACAAGGGAATTTGTCAAAAGAATGTGAAGTTAATAGTATCCCTTTTTTATTCTTATTCTTTAATTTTTTGTTATTATTATATTTTTTAGATATAGGCTGGCCTTGCTCAGGCTGGCCTTAGATGCCTATGCTCAAGCATTCCTCTTGCCTCAGCTTCCTGAGTAGCTAGGACTACAGGCTGCCACCATATCTACCTCTCTGGATCTTTTTATTTTTTTAATGTCTGCAGGATAGTTTTTATTTCTTATTATTATCTATACCTTCTTTATTTGTTTCTTTATTCTTTTTCCTTTTTTTTTTTAAGAAACAGGATCTTGCTGTGTTGCCAGACTGGACTTGAACTCTTGGGCTCAAACAATCCTCCCACCTTAGCTTCCCGAGTAGCTGGGACTACTCAGTGCACGCCACCACACCTGTTTTTAGATACTTACTAATCTTATTTGTCTTTTCCTTTTCTTATTTCTTTACTTCAATTTTCTTTCTTTCTTTTTTTTTGAGACATGGTCTTGCTCTACCTTCTAGGCTGGAGTGCTGTGGCATGATCATAGCTAACTGCAACCTCAACTCAAATGTCTGGCACCAGCAATCCTTCTGCCTCAGCTTCCCAAGTAGCTGGGACTATAAATATGGGCTACCACGCCCAGCTAAGTTTTTATTTTTTTATTTTTTGTAGAAATGAGGTCTCACTATGTTGCCCAGGCTAGTCTTGAACTTCTGGTCTCAAGCAGTCCTCCTGCCTCGGCCTCCCAAAGTGCTGGGATTACAGGCATGAGCCAACATGCCTGGCCTACATTTTCTTTGGGTTGATTTTACTTTTCTTTTTCTAATTTCATGAGACTAATTTTATTTCAGTCTTTCTTCTTTTCTAATATGTTCATTAAGCCTGTCATTTTCCTCCAGGTACTGCCGCATCTCACAGTTTTTTTTTTGAGACAGAGTCTCACTCTGTTGCCCAGGCTAGAGTGCCATGGCATCAGCCTAGCTCACGGCAACCTCAAGCTCCTGGGCTCAGGCGATCCTTCTGCCTCCGCCTCCCGAGTAGCTAGTACTACAGGCATGTGCCACCATGCCCGGCTAATTTTTTCTATATATTTTTAGTTGGCCAATTAATTTCTCTCTATTTTTTAGTAGAGATGGGGACTCACTCTTGCTCAGGCTGGTTTCAAACTCCTGACCTTGGACCATCCTCCCTCCTCGGCCTCCCGGAGTGCTAGGATCTTACAGTTTTTGATATGTAGTATTTCAGTTATCATTCTTTCATTTAACAATCACAAGTGCCTAGTCTATACCAGACACTGAACTAGATGCTAAGAGTTCAGAGTGTACAAAACACATTACTAGTACTTAATGAGCTCAGAGTGTAGGTGGAAAGATAGATACGTACATAGGTAGTTATTATGTAACAGTATGATATGTGTTGTATTTGAGATATGTAAATACAAGAGACTGTCACAGAACAAACTCTGCCTCATGGAGTCAAGGAAAGCTTCATGGGGTAGGTGGGGTGAAATTTTATCCATCCATCCTAATTTAACAAATATTTGTTGACCATCTCTTCTCTAGGTGCTGGAGCTGTGACTGAGTGTTAAAAAATGTAAAAAAGATAGGAGGATGAGACAAGGTGGGGTCAGGATCTTTGAAGCAGAGGTGGCAGTCTGTGCAAAGGCCCAGAGGCACAGGGGCATGGAAATGCATGATGAAACTGGAGTGACAGAGTGGCCAGTTCACCATGGGCTTTGTGTGCTATAGAAAGGTGTTTAGATTTTGGATTTTTGGTTGGAAATGAGAAGCCACTGTGGAACTTAAAGCAAAGATAAACACATTTTTGATTTAGAAATATTCTGGCAATAGAATAAATATCTGAGGCAGAGAGAGCAGTTAAGAGACTTTTAGACTAGGTTCAAAGCAAGAAGGACAGTAAATGTGGAGAAGTGGAGGTAGATTCAAGAGCTACCTAGGAGTTAGAATCAGCAGGACTGAATGATCCTAGGGAGTGAAAAAAGAGGCATAAAGGATCACTTCCAAGTTTCTCGCTTGTGCAACTGCATGAATGGATGGTCGTGCCATTGACTAGGATAGAATATGAAAGGGCCATAGACTTCGGCAGAGAAGTTACAAGTTTGGTTTTGGACAGGCTGAGCTTTCCAAAGAAAGTGCTAGCCAAGAGTATCTGGTCTAAGGAAGCAGGAATAAGCAGAGGAGCATTTCTGGAAGTTGAAAGAGGATCAGTGCCACAGCTAGCCTATATTGTGCCTTTGTACAAATTATGAAAAGGTGCCTCTTCTGAGCAGACCAATTATTATAGAAAAAGGCAACTTTTCTTCACAGTAGACTCAGCCACATGGCTTGGCAAGAAGCCCAGGCTGCATTTCAGCCCCAGTTCACCCCCTTTGGCTGGGCATGCTGCACAACCACGCTCAGGAGCTTCGGGTCTTATTTGGGCTTGGGGACATACCTAGGGGACAATCCATTGTTCACCAGTAGAAAAAGGATGCAGGAAACTGGAATTGGCTGGGGGCTTAGTCAGGAAAGGAATCTAGTAATTACTGGAAGATTTAGTGGTCAGACCTATTTCCAGTGGATTACGTTTTTTTTTTTGTTTTTTTTTTTTGAGACATAGTCTCACTCTGTTGCCCGGGCTAGAGTGCCATGGCATCAGCCTAGCTCACAGCAACCTCAAACTCCTGGGCTCAAGCGATCCTCCTGCCTCAGCCTCCAGAGTAGCTGGGACTACAGGCATGCGCCACTATGCCCGGCTAATTTTTTCTATATATTTTTAGTTGTCCAATTAATTTCTTTCTATTTTTAGTAAAGACGGGGTCTTGCTCTTGCTCAGGCTGGTCTCAAACTCCTGAGCTGAAACAATCCACCCACCTTAGCCTCCCAGAGTGCTAGGATTACAGGCATGAGCCACTGTGCCTGGCCTCCAGTGGATTACTTTTAATCTCTTTTCCCATCTGTGAAAGAGGTTACCATGAGCCCTCCGTATCACCTAAAGGCATTGTGAGGACTAAAGGAGGATGTGTATGAAATCTCTGAGGCATCTCTGCACCCCTGGTTTCTGGCATCAGACATGGCACACAGGTCGTACCACTAAGTGGTAAAAGGAATGGTGAAGATAAAATGAAGTGGTGTATGATGGTAAATTGTGAAGACTATACTTTTTATGTGTTATGACTAGTGAGAATATCCAGATGATACAGGCCCAGGAAGGGAAGTTGGGGGCGGTAGGGTAAAAGATGGTAGATAGAGAGGGTGTGCTGGTCAGAGGTGCCTGCTGTGGCCTGGGGGTCTTGAGCTTGGCCATATTGGAGTATGGCTAAGGGAAAATGAACTCAGAACCGAAGCACCAAGGAGCAGCAGAGGTGCCTGAGATGAGAACTCTGGCAAGTAGTCAGCCCTTTAGCTTATGTGATGGTTTGGGAAGAGTGAAGCAAAGAAGAATGTCATCCAGGGAAGATGAAATGGGTATTGGGAAAGGCTTGGTCATAGTGGTGATTTGAAAAAGGTAAAGAGGTATCATGCAGGGTGATGTGGAATCCCAGTGGGAAGAAACAGCAAGGCGATGCTAACCTGGCATCCTGAAGTCTACTCTCTCTTCTCTTTTCCCTGCTCAGTAAGGATGGATGAAGACTGAATGGGAGAACTAGAGGGTTTCTTGAGGGAACATAGTAGGTGATATGTTCTATGGGATAATCCAGATTTCACTCAGGACAGAGGATAGTCGAAGAGATGTGCTCTAGATTGACATGTCTCTGGGGGGGTTGATGGCTTAGTTGATCAGTTGATGAACAAAATACTTGCTTTGGCCTAACTGGATCAGGTAATTGGGATCTCAAGATTTGGTACAGTGACAAGGAATTTTGGTAGCTGTAAGACAGATGTTTCAAGCCACTTAGATTTCAATAAAGGAAAAGAGCATCTTTCTAAGAGACAAACCACTCTAAGCCTGAGTGATCCAGGGCAGTAGCCAAGTGGTAACCAGAATGAGGCAGAGCTAGAATCTAAATCAGGCAGACTTAGTGAAGACCCAGGAAGGACTAGTGACACGAATGTATTTCATAAGGATCTTTTATACATAGCATCTCTTAATCATCATAATGGCCCTCTGTGGTAGATGAAATTATCTGCATTTTATAGGTGACAAAGTAGAGACATAGAAGTTTCTAGAAGAAGCTGGAGCTATTTACCCGAGTGATACCAATTGATTCTTTTGAGTTATTGCCTCTTTAGTTATCTGTGGCCTTTAGTTGAAGGCAGCTCAGACTGACCTGGTCACCATACCTTACATGTAACTGTCTATTCTAGCCTTTAAAGAGTATTTGCCTTCTGTCTTGGAAGCTAGGACTCCATCTCAGGCTAACTAAAGGTTCTGCGGGGGGAATTCATCTTCCCTCCCCAGGATCCTGAGACTCCAAGGTATGGGCAGGACCTTGGCTGTAGGCCCTGACTATAATGTGTGCACCACAGTGTGTGTGTGTGTGTGTGTGTGTGTGTGTGTGTGTGTGCACAGCGTGTGTATGTCTGGAAGGGCTGCACTGTGGGTGCCCACTGTGGGGGCCCATCAAACACACATATGTACATTTGTGTATGTCTCTGTATGTGCCCATAAGTGTTCAGAGGAAGAATTGAAAAAATGGTTTCTTATTTCTCTGTGTCTTTTCTCCTCCATTTCTTCCTCTTTGTTTTCCTTCTCATTTCTCTTTTTCTTCCTTTCTTTTTGAGCTTAGGTGGCACCGTGATTAAGTCCTCAGTACAGACTTGTCACTCAGCTTTGTCCTGTGTTACATCTCAAAGGGCAGAATCTCTCTGGCTGAGACTTTGTAACCTCAGTTAGTTGCTGCGTGATCCAAAGTACTGCTGACAGAGGCCCAAGGTTGGGGGAGGGACAGAGAGAATTTGGGATACCCTTACCTGAGACTGAGCCTCACCTCAGGTCTTAACCCCCATATCTGGCACCATCATGGCTGTGTGGGACCAGAGGGTACATGTTACAAAAGACAAAGGTTTGTTTTGGAGGTTAAGATAGAAGGCCGAGGTGGGAGGATCGCTTGAGGCCAGGAATTCTAGACTGTAGTGATCATGCCACTGTACTTCAGCCGGGAAGACAGAGCGAGACCCTGTCTATAAAAAAAAGAATTTGGTCAGGGAAATTAAGGAAAGTCATACATCAGCTTGTCTGTCTCCTCTCCACAGCGACAGGTGAGAAGAAGGAAGGCTGGTCATGGGAGTCCTACCTAGAGGAGCAGAAGGCCATCACTGCCCCAGTCAGCCTCTTCCAGGACGTGAGTTGGACGATTTCCACATAGGAAGAGCTTATCTTCCTAGTCCAGGGACTTACCACCAAATTTAGGCCTTCTGGTGTGTTCTGTGTCTGACATTCTTCAATGGACTGGCAAATGGAAGAGGGAGAGACTGGTTAGGGCCCAGAGTGGACAAGGGCCTGCCATAAGAGGCTGCCATTGTGGGAAGAAATAGGGAGATGGAACCCAGGCTTACCCATCACTGGGCCTGCAGGCCTGCAGACTGTTGAATCCGGGTGCCTTCAGCTCAACTCAATTCAGCACTGAAATTTCCATGACTTGGGCAAGAGAGAGCCCTTGAGTCCAGCCCTGACTCAGCCCACATTTTTCAAGGGACCTGGGAGCTATTCCGTCCCTCCCTGGCTCCTTATGGTAAAGATCCCCAAATAAGTTGCCCCTGTGGTAATACCAGGCGGGTGGGGCCTAAAGGCAGCTCCTTTACCCCAAGCCCACTAGGCAAGGCTAAGGCTGGATGGAAGCTGGTTCCTCTCCACTCTGTGCGTTGACAGTCCCAGGCAGTCACTCATAACAAGAATGGCTTCAAACTGGGGATGAAGTTGGAAGGCATTGACCCTCAGCACCCATCCATGTACTTCATCCTCACCGTGGCCGAGGTAAGCTGGGGCATGGTACCATCTTGCTAATGATGGCTCTCAGGGTAAAGTGATGGAGCCTGCTGGGCACAGGGAGGGAGGCACTGCCCTGCCCTCAGAGCATACGTGGTCTAGTAGGAGGTTAAGTTGGAACACACGGAAAGCTTAAAAAAAGAACAAAAACCAGATGAAGTGTTAGAGGATGGTGCTGTTGTTGAATGAGTATATGCTGTCCATGCTGGGAGCCCTTGAGGAAATCTAAGGGCCAGGGATGTTGGCATGAGTCAAACAAGGTCTTTGTCCTCTAGGAGCTCACAGATAAACGTCAGTGACATGCCACAGGGGTGGTGACAGACATGAGCAGAGTGGCACAAGGAAGGAATGGTCAGTTCTACCTGAGGGGACAGGGAAAGCTTAGAGGAAGGGCCACCTTTGCTGAGTCCTGAGAGAGGAATTAAGATGAGGAGGGAGTTCCAGGCAGAAGAAGCAAAGTAAGCAGAGACTCTGGGGTACAGAACAGACCTCCACGTTCAAGGAATTGCTGTCAGCTCAGCAAGACGAAAGCAGAGTGTATGAGTGGGGGCCAGTGGGAGGAAGAAAGGTCATCAGGGTCCTGAGCTGTGGTGAGTGCTCTTAAAGTTCTGTCCAGGGCTCAAAGGGCCAGAGGATGTCCTAGAGTCCACCTGTCTTGCACCCAGCACTAGGGCTCATGAGTACATGAACTATCTTCACTGCAGAATAGAGAGTATGGGGCAGAGTTAGGATGGGGAAATCTGGGGGCAAAGAAAGGTGGGGTTGGGAAACCTGCTGGCATTAGAGCCCCTGAGAATAGGAGGCTGGGCCAGGAGAGGTGGGAAACAGGGCGTGGGGCAACTGATGACATTGGAGTGCCTGTGGTTCCCCTCACGGGGCCAGGTGTGTGGCTACCGCCTACGTCTGCACTTTGATGGGTATTCCGAGTGCCATGACTTCTGGGTCAATGCCAACTCCCCTGACATTCACCCTGCTGGCTGGTTTGAGAAGACTGGGCACAAGCTGCAGCCTCCCAAAGGTAAGGTCTAGCTGGATTGGTCACGGTGAAGCAGTGAGTCCTCAGACTCGTCCCTTCTTCCCCTTGGGTCCCCGCTTCTGGCTCTTGGGTTTTCTCACCCTGTACCCTATTCCAAAGCCAGCCTCTCTTTATTGCATCTTGATATGACTCTGCCCTAGGGCCAAGTTGGCTAGAAGCCCCAGGGCTTCTGCTTTGCCCTTGCCTTTGAGTGTCCACCCAGGTCAGGTCCTGCTTGGCAGGGGGTCCCTGGGCAAGTTCTTGAGGGTTGTGGGGTCCTCAGGCCTGCCTGATTCTGCTGCCTCAGTGCCTCAGTGTGGGGTGCCCTCGCCATGGCCTAGCCTCTGCACGGCGCTCTGTTCATCCCCCCCGAGGGGCCTAGGTTACAAGGAGGAGGAGTTCAGCTGGAGCCAGTACCTGCGCAGCACAAGAGCTCAGGCTGCCCCCAAGCACCTGTTTGTGAGCCAGAGCCACGTGAGTGCCCCCAAGTGAGAGTGGACATCACCCTCTGGGCCAGAGCTACTACAGCCGGCTCAGGGTACCTGATGCATCAGAAGAGAGCTTGTCCCCTTGTTCTCTCAGCTTTGTTCTGATCTCTCGTATCAGATGGGAGAGGCACAGCTGGGCAGGGCCCAGGGCCAGAGGTGGAAGCTGGTCATAGGTGTTCCCCCATTTCCCTACTGTGGAAATCCTCTCCTGCACATACCCCTTGGAGCCCCTGGCCCAGTGCCTCAGCCTGGCACTGAGATGTTGTTGCTCAAATATTCTTGCTTTGGTTCACTCTGCATTTCTTTGGTATAAAGTCAAAGCCTTTGTTCTGGAAGCTTCTTTCTTCTCCCTTTTGTCACACATTGAGGCTCTTCCATTCATTCACAACAATTTAATCCTTGTCCTTTCCTCTGTTCAGGGCAGCTGCCAGCTTATCCAGCAGTTAAAGTATCTCACATAACCCCAAGCAAAAATTCAGAGATATAGGGAACCCCTATTAAAAATATTACCATATTGAAGGTCCAGGGTCTCCATGGGCTGGGAATTCCACCATGCTATTCATGCAGGGACAGTTATTGCCCCAACTCATTCCAGCCCCAGAGTCCATACTTGATACTTGAAGGTTCCCAGGAAAGAGGTGGAGTCCCACCTGGTGTTGTGACAGAGAATACAGATTTTTAAGTCAAACTGTTTAAATCTCAGCCCTGCCATTGACTACTAGCATTGTGTTCCAGGTCAAGTTAATTAATTTCTAAAATGAGAATAACAATACCTATGTAGTAGGGTTATTGTAAAGGTCAAGGGAACTTCTGCCTGTTACATGGAAGGTGTCCAGTTTATGCTTGTTTCCTCCCCACTCTGTGCCATAGGTGTCAGCCCTTCCCTACCACCCCACTATTGCCACAGCTACCTTAGGCCAAGCTAGGCCAGGCTTGCCCAGGTAGGGAAGACTTGTACTTGGCCTGCCAGATTCTCTGGGCGAATGCATTACCTCCTGCCAGGCACTCACCTTCTGCCACAAGTCAAGCAGGCCTCCTCTGAGTGTGTCTTAGAGGCCAGAAGTTCCCGAGTGGCTCAGAGCTCAGGTTATGATTCTGCATTGGAGGGACCCTCTTTTCCAGCCTGTTTCTCCCACCTCCCCCCATTCCCAGCCCTGAGGCCATCGTCCTAGGGAACCTACTCCTTTGTTTGCCAGTGGGCTCTGGGCTAATGCTAGCCAGCCTAGCCCTGGCCATGGCAGCCCCTTTTCTTGCCCGTAGAGCCCCCCACCCCTGGGCTTCCAGGTGGGCATGAAGCTGGAGGCTGTTGACCGTATGAACCCGTCCCTCGTCTGTGTGGCCAGTGTGACCGACGTGGTGGACAGCCGCTTCTTGGTGCACTTTGACAACTGGGATGATACTTACGACTACTGGTAATGGGAGGGCCCAGTGGTCTGGGGGTGGGGCACAGGGGCAGCTGCTTTCACACCTCAGGCACCATGTCGCCCACTCGGTCCAATCCCAACATGCAGATCCTCCTTGGGGTGGGGGATAATGGATTTGAGCTGTATCAGGAGAAACATTGCTCAGTATTAAATGTTTCATCTAAAAATACCATGGTGAAGATGAGCAA
Organism: Lepilemur ruficaudatus; assembly: GCA_963574885.1. Lineage (NCBI taxonomy): Eukaryota > Metazoa > Chordata > Mammalia > Primates > Lepilemuridae > Lepilemur > Lepilemur ruficaudatus. Next base: position 3,067 of record CAUYRT010094508.1, on the reverse strand, counting down.
ACCCCTGTGATTCATGATTTTCCCTTAGATATTATGATAGTGATAGAGTTTTTAGTTAATGTTGCAATGTTCTAACTTTGTCATCAGCCATCTGTTTCTCTCTCACTAAGAAATGGGATGAGGGTGGGCTCTGAGCCATGCTGTCAGAGGACAGCCAGCTCAGGGCTTTAAAGTTTCTCTTGGTACAGTGACGTATTCTTGGGTTTCAGGTGTGATCCCAGCAGCCCCTATATCCACCCGGTGGGCTGGTGCCAGAAGCAAGGAAAGCCCCTTACCCCTCCACAAGGTGAGCCTGCAGGCTGAGCAAGGCTCTCTCCCGGGCCTGGTCCCCTTCCCACTCCCCCGATACTTTACCAGTGCCTCATTAGCTGGCTCTTAGGGTCAGGGTGAGAGGACAGATATGCCCTGGAGCCTCAGCTTTGATTTTAGGAGAGTCTTGTCAAATTCTCACTCCGTTGAAGTATAGGGGAAGAAAGTTAAATAACCATCTCAGCAAGGGAACAAGGAGTCTAAAGTGAAGAAAATATGTCCTTCCTCCTGGGAGTATTACACTGGCTTGAGTGCAATCAAGCTTCATATGGAGCTGGAGTGGGAGCAGCAGACCAAGGGTGACAGGAGCCAGAGTACCCAGATCACCTGTTGTGGTGCTACTCTGTGTGGTTCTCCCTAGTAACCATCTGCCGCAGGAGCCCAGTGCAAGTAGTTGGCCGAGGGGATGTAGGGGGAGATTCTACTCCCAGGGCCTCTGCTCCTTCTGTGTTCCTGGTCCTGCGTAAGGGTCAGGGAACTCCCCCAGTACACCTGGATGGCTGAACGTTGCTCTCATCCTCTCCTCCAGACTACCCAGACCCTGACAGCTTCTGTTGGGAGAAATATCTGGAAGAAACTGGGGCCTCTGCTGTGCCCACCTGGGCCTTCAAGGTGGTGAGTCAGCACTCTGTCCCCTAGAGCTGAGCTCAGGAAGATGTGGAGTACTCGGCCAGCTAGGGTGGGGCCCGAGCCTCTCCCTTTGGGCAGGCCACAATTTCCCCAGGCACAGCACTTGGGCTCCTTTCTCAGGACCTCAGCTCTGCTGGGCTGGGCCTTGGCCTGAAGGCACTTGTCCCCCTGCAGCGACCCCCTCACAGCTTCCTGGTCAACATGAAGCTGGAGGCTGTGGACCGCAGGAACCCAGCCCTGATCCGTGTGGCCAGTGTGGAAGATGTGGAGGACCATCGGATAAAGGTGGCTTGGGGATCCTAGGGCTAGGGGAGTGGACACACCAGTTGGGCAGGAATCCTATAGACTGGTTAGAGGTCAAGAGATGGCATGACACAGGCGAGGCCGAAGAGCTTGGATCTCATTCTCACCTCATGTGTGACTTATTTTTGTGGGCTTGGACCCTTCTCTGAATCTTAACGTTCTCATCTGTGAAAGGGGTCTAATAACCCTTGTGCCACCCAAGGATTGATGGGAGATGCCAGTAACTTAATGAGCGAAACCCTTGGAAAATGTGGTGGCCAACACTGATTACTGTAGGGTTGACTCCTTGGTTCTTTCCATCCAGAATCTTGCTTCTGACAGGCCCTGGGGATGGGGAGAGCCTCCTGGAGCCTAGAGGACCTCCTGGCTGAGCTGGGCTCTATGAGGAACACCTGACCTCCAAGGACCTTTCTCCCCAGCTCCATTTTGACGGCTGGAGTCATGGCTATGATTTCTGGATCGATGCTGACCACCCAGACATCCACCCTGCGGGCTGGTGCTCCAAGACAGGACATCCCCTGCAGCCTCCTCTCCGTGTGTACCCCTAGGGCACTCTGACCCTTTCCTTTCCCCCCACACCCCAAGCTCTGACAACCCTCCCTTCCTATAGCTTGCCCAGGAGGCTCTGACACTCCTGCCCAGGTATGACGCAGGGCTCTGGTGTCCACCATGAGCTCCGGGATCCGCCATCCTCCCCACCCCAGGACTGTCTGCTACACTAAGCAGTGCTTTGGCTAACCTAGTTGTTGGCTTTGGGATATTAAAGTGTGAAGGGGCAAGCTCACATGGTTGCATGTGCTTAGGGGGTAGTTATACACCCAGGGGTTTCTCTCAGCATCTAGCAGAGCTACACCAAGCATGCGTTGTGTGTTTGCTAAGGAAGTACCGGCTTCCTTAAGTAAAATTCTGGTCCTCTACACAGGCAGGGATCAGAGTTCATGTCATTGGACTGCTCAGACCCATTCTCACCCTCAGAATTCCCCTTATTTCCATGCTGCCACCACATCTGTCTCACATGGGGTGTTTGTTGATCCTTCTTGAATGTTTTCCTCCAAGCATGGGCAGAGCCTTAAAGAAGTTATCAAAGCCTTGGAGATGAAAACAGGGAAGAGAACTCATGATAAAATGAATCTTCCTGATGTGGCTTCTAAGGGACAAATATGCCCACACCATCTCTGCATTGATTTTTTTGCTGAGGGTTCTCCTGTCAGAGACTGAAGGCATGGCCTATAGGTTTCATCAAAGCACATGAGAGGCCACGCACGGTGGCTCATGCCTGTAATCCTAGCACTCTGGGAGGCCGAGGCGGGTGGATCACTCAAGGTCAGGAGTTCGAAACCAGCCTGAGCAAGAGCGAGACCCTGTATCTACTAAAAATAGAAAGAAATTAATTGACCAACTGAAAAAAAATATATGTATAAAAAAAATTAGCCAGGCATGGTGGCGCATGCCTGTAGTCCTAGCTACTCGGGAGGCTGAGGCAGAAAGATTACTTGAGCCCAGGAGTGTGAGGTTGCTATGAGCTAGGCTGATGCCACGGCACTCTAGCCCGGGCAACACAGTGACACAGGGAGACTCTGTCTCAAAAAAAAAAAAAAAAACACAGCACATGAAAGCCAAGTCCTCCTTCCCCAAAGAGGGGCAGGTATCTAGGAGCAGAAAGTGGTATCACAGCCGAGCTTAGAGCCCCCATCCCTGGGGAACTAGTTCCTTGTGCTGATCTCCCCGATGGAAGCTGTTCCTTCCCTGCCCTTCCTCATCCCCAGGACTTTATGCTGACCCTTTTCTTTCTGTGCTTCCAGGCCCCAGAGAATCCAGCTCTGCC
>CAUYRT010094507.1:0-24122 GCA_963574885.1 Lepilemur ruficaudatus | reverse complement strand
AAGTGCCCTTGGCTAAGTCATTGAGTCTCTTTGTGCCTCAATATCCTCAGTGGTCTAAAGGCGATAATAACATTTGCTTGGCCTGCCTTCCTGGCTCATCATGTGACGCACACAGATAAAGCAACCCCCCTCCCTTTTTTGCTATAGTAGTCACTACAAACGTTTTTAAAGTATATTCGATACAACTGTGTGATTTAACTTTCCTGCACATAAATTTGTCCTTTAAAATACTGCCTACAAATTATAGCTGTGATATAAGCAATTAAAGTTATTAATATTTTGAAAGTGCAGAAGACATTTATGAAGTCTGTTTCTTTAGCACTTTCTATCACCAAATGTGTTGGCTCAGAGAAAAGACAACTGACAAAATGGGTGAAAATATTTGCAAATCATAAATCTGGCAAGGGACTTGTAGCCAGAATATAAAAAGAACTCTTAAAACTCAGTAATAATAGACACTTCTCCAAAGAATATATACATGTGCCAATGAGCACATTGAAAACATGCTGAACATCATTAGTCATTAGGGAAACACAAATCAAAACCATGAGATACCATTTCACATGTATCAGGATGACTAAAATAAAAAAGGGCAGAAAATAATACATGTTGACAAGCATGTAGAGAAATTGGAAACCTTATACACTGTTGGTGGGAATACAAAATGGTATAGTGATTTTTGGAAAGTTTGGCAGCACCTCAAATGTTAAATATGGAGGTATAATATGACCCAGGAACCCCACTCCTAGCTATATACGCAAGAAAATTGAAAACCCACGTCCACACAAAAATTTGTACACAAATGTTCATAGCAGCATTATTCATAACAGCCAAAAGGTAGAAACAACCCAAATGTCCATCAGCTGATAAATGGATAAATAAATTGTGGTATATCTAATCTATACAATGAAATGTGATTTGGTAATAAAAAGGAAAGAAGTACTGACACGTGCTACCTAGATGCATCTTGAAGATATTATGCTAAGTGAAATAACATAGTGATAAGAGATAAAAGAGTATTTTCCAAAAGTATGTCATTCCATTGAAATGCAATGTCCAAAATAGACAAATCTGTAAAGAGAAGAAATAGGTCAGTGCTTGGCAGGGTTGGGGGAAGAGAGGAATGGGGAATGAATGCTAATGAGCATGGGCTTCTTTTTGGAGTGATTAAAATTTGTTTATGGTATATGAATGATATCTCAATAAAGCTGTTAAAAAGGTGTGTTGGATCAGGAGTTAAGGAAAAAATTTAAAACTTACTTGATGGAAAAAAGTTTTGTCAACTACATTTTCAATCTGCTTTGCTTTTTTATTTCCAGCTGGCTGCATTTTTATTTCATCACCATTCGTTTTGTTCTCTAGGAGTCGCTGGTGTTGGTACTGAAAGGTCGCAGGATCTCTTCCAGGAGGAGGATGACAGTACAGCAGCTTACCCTACAAAGACAACACGAATGATAACACTGCATCCTGAGTACCATCTGTGTCCTCAGAGGAGATATCTCCAACCAGTCACACTCTGATGGAGCTCTGCTTTTTGATTAAGCTAGCTGGGTTGGGTTTTGGTCTACTGCACCTGAAGAGTCCTTACACCAATACACCAATGATGGAAGCGTTCTAGAGACCTAGGTCTTCCCATGGCCCCCAGGCTAGAATGAAATCGCTGTCTTCTCTGTGCTTTTTACCTTGTTTGCATTCAACTAAAGTATTCTTCAATACATTTATATGATTATACTTATGGTGAATATTTTCCAAACACCACCCAGGACACAACTGGACAGTTATGACTGTACTAATGGGGATATTGGGCTACAATACTGAAATTCAGATAATTCCCAGATTCTTGTATGTGGGTTGCAGTTGCTCACTGGGTACAAATTTGCCTCCTTTCACCATAAATGCTCTAAAAGGTCTATTTAAAACTAATCTTTGCATCCTCCACAGTTAAATAAATGGTAAATTAATAAATGACTATCCATACCAATAGTATTAACTACTTTCTTCCCAAAGTGAAGGCAAGACCATATGGCTGCCCACTTTTATTTCTATGCTCCAAGAGCTCCACTAATGTGGTTTGAGAAGAGGAGAAAAATCCTCACAATTAGTTATTACCAGGACCCTGTAATGCTTATTTGTAGAAGGAGTTAAACTTAATTTATAACAATTATTGGGGGCTCATTATGTGCCCAGCTTAGTGTTTCATTTATTTCCCATAATGATCTCATGAGATAGATGCTGTTAACTCCCATTTTACTGATAACAAAAACCCAAAAATAGTACCTTATTTGTGATATGACAATAACCTCACAGATTTGTTATGTATTTTTACTTAGGTAACACATGTAAGACAGAACTATTCCTAGCAGAGTTACCTCTGAAGAAATGTTAGCTATTATTATTGTTACTAGGTAAGTACAGAGATAGGGATGTAAACAGCTGTACTGCGAGAAGATTGCAACAATAGTTGCAACTGAAACAAGCAAAGGGCTGTAGGAAATCAAAAAACCAGGTGCATAAATTAATAATTTTCACTCAAAATAGGCTCAGAAATCTTTCTTTCCTTTCCTATGTTATTAGTCACTTCTATAATTCATATGATGTTAACTACCCTGGATCAAGAACACAACCTCAGTTATAACACAATCTCAATGAAAAAATTTCTCCCTTATAACTTTTTTTTTTGAGACAGAGTCTCCCTCTGTTGCCTGGGCTAGAGTGCTATGGTGTCAGCAACCTCAAACTCCTGGGCTCAAGTGATCCTTCTGCCTCAGCCTCCCAAGTAGCTGGGACTACAGGCATGTGCCACCATGCTCGGCTAATTTTTCTATATATTTTTAGTTGGCCAATTAATTTCTTCTATTTTTTCGTAGAGACAGGGTCTCACTCTTGCTTAGGCTGGTTTCAAACTCCTGACCTTGAGCGATCCTCCTGCCTCGGCCTCTCAGAGTGCTAGGATTACAGGCGTAAGCCACCAAGCCCAGCCCTCCCTTATAACTTAATAGGTTGCCATTATCTAAGAACACAGTATGTGGAAAAAGACCTGCTTATTTGAGAGCAATAAGAAGCCAGGTTCACTCACATTGACATAATCCTTTAGGATGTAGCGTGCAGATCGAGGTTGGTCTGGCTGCCCATGTGCTGTCATGAATCCTCGCATATCTGTGAAGAGAAACAAATTCTGCAAAACCTCAGAAGACAGAATATCACAACAAAGACAACTGAGGTGATGTACATTTAGTCATTTAGTCTATTACTATACTAACTATGCATTCTTACTCCTACTTTTTAAAAATTATTATTGTAGAATATATTGTTTATTAGCATTAAAAACATTTGATAATCTAGAATAGACTCTATAGTTATATCTGATACTCTAACAACCACCTAGCACCACACTATGAAGGACACATTCAATTTTTCTCTACTCCAGTTATTTCTTCCACCTCTTCATTTTTTTTAAGAGATGGGGTCTCACTATGTTGCCCAGGCTGGAATGTGGTGGCTATTCACAGGTGCGATCATAGTGCACTGCAGCCTCGAACTCGTGAGCTCAAGTGATCTTCCTGCCTCAGCCTCCTGAGTAGCTGGGACTACAGGCACACACCCCTGTACCTGGCCTATCCCTTCTTTTTAAATATTTATTCATGGAGGCTACCTGTAGGAGAATGCTATGTTGTCATTATTAGCAAAACCAACAGCAGTAGAGCAAGTTTTCTTAATTAATGACACACCTACATTTTTCCCAGTAAGATCTCTTTAATACTAATTCAATTAGAAGAGAGTAGCAGAGCATAGTGGTTAAGAACACAGGCTTCAGCAGACAGGCTACGTTAAAAACTCAGCTGCTTTACATACTAGATGTGTGCTGGCCTTTTCAATTTAGAAGAGAATCCTAATTCACATAATACACAAACAAATTTAGGTAGATTAAAAATCTAAAAGTTAAAAATAAATATTACAGGAAGATGGTTTTATCTTTTTGGGATAAGGAAGGACTTTACAAGTCAAATACCAAACCCTGTCAAGCCAAAAAGGAAAAAAAGTGTATTAAAATTGTCAACTTCTATAGGGCCAAAGAAGCCATAAACAAACATTGGGAAAAACATGTGTACCACACGTAACAAATAATTCCTACAAATCATTAAGACAGAAACAATGCACAGAAAAAGGTGATTCCCAGAAGAAATATAAATGGCCAACACATGGAAAGATGCTCAATTTCACTAGTATTTAAAGAAATACAATGTAAAACTAGACTAATTCGGGAATGTCTTTTAAAATTTACTGCCAGAGACTTTACTCTGTATGGACCAGCAGATAGTGATCTTAGAAACTGTATGTGAGTGGTCATCTGTTTTAATAAACTGGCCTTTTCCTCACTCTGATTATATCAAGTAGCATTAGATAAAAAATCTTCAAAGATTCACATAATTTTCAGTTTTATCTGGAAGTCAAATCAAATTGAAAGTTTGGTGGAAGTCCACCTTTCCTTATCTTTCAGGCTAGCACTGTGGAGCAAGGTCTCACCCAGGATATGCCACCTCATCTTGGGCAAGTCATCTCCACGCTGAGTTAAGGCTACTTGTCTTAAAAAGAGGGGCTAGAAGGTGGGTGATTTTTAAGGTCTTTTCTTATTCTATGATTCTATAATTACAGTCGTCTTACCACAAGTGGTTAGTATTTATTCGCTTTAGAGTCTCTAAGTTCAAGGTCTCATTTACGTATGGTTCATATCAAATTACCTTTCTCTGTAAGTAAATACTCAAATAACTTATTCCTCCCCAGCCAGTGACAATCCCTTTAAAGGCAAGCCACACAGGCACAGCAATGTTTCTCACATTGCTATTTCTTTAGGTTAGACACTGATTCTGCAGACCACCTTTAAAGTTTGTGTTTAAGTAGGAAATGATAGTTTCCCTTGTAGAACTGGGGTAAAACATGGAGGTGGGAGAGCTATGGATTCACTTTAATGTCAAATAAAGTTTATAAGGGGCTGATGAAAGGGAAGGGGGATGCTTTATGCCTCTATCCTAACCAAACTCTGCCCTGTCTCAATCTCTGGGTGGACTGCCTTGTGATGCTTCCCTTGTAACTTTCCTCTTCCAATCTGATAAGCATATTCATTTTTTTCCCAAACATCCCTTTTCTTCTCTGTCTGGAAGAGCACTCCAGAAAAAGCCAACACAGCTTCAGATCAGGACTCCTGTGTCCGCACTTGGGTACCACCAAAGCAGCAAATGGCCTAAGGGCTTTTGCTTTAGGCTACTTTGTAGGCAAGGCCAGCAGAGACAACAAAAATATCAACCCTGGAAGATAATCTGAAAAATGCTAAAGAAAAATCCTAAATTTGTATCTTTGGAGACATCTTTGTTCATGTTTTAAAATAAATCAAGACTCACATCCATAAGCCGTCAATAGTTCTTCTGACGTTGGAGGTCGATGGGGATCTTCGTCCTCTCTAGGCTTTATGATATTAATGCCGTAGGTAGCTTCTAAAACACGTCTCGGAATATTCTGGCAAACGTAAGCTTGTTAAGGAATCCATTCTCTTGAACCAACACCCTCCTCCCCATGGCATCTGACACATGCCTATAAGAACATGGTATTTTACCACTTTTATGACACTCTTTCTCTTCTCCAAATGACGAGTAGTTATTCAGCAATTTTAAAAGACATAGTTGTTTTTGTCCTTTTAAAACAAAGCCTTATGCACCATGACCATTCCAAATAAATTCTTTCAAAATAATAATTATTAAAATACCTATAATAGACCTTAAAGATGACACATTTTTACCCTGAAAAGATTCTGAAAACTATAAATCTGTGAGATAATCCAAATTTAGAGATACAGCACAGAGTCTGTGTCTAAATCTACCATTACACAAGATTATTTTTCCTCCCATGTCTAATTCCCACAATTTATCTATACTTTCCTTAAGCCACTAACAATATTCTACCTTGAACCACAGTTATTCGTGTACACGCCTCACATCCGCCACAGACTGATCTCCTTAAAGGGCAAGATCCACCTGGTATTTGTGCCTTTATCCTCCACAGCACTTAAACTAATGTAGCTTGTAGTAAATGCTCAATACATGTCTGATTATTCATTTACAGAGAGACTTAAAAATAGACGAGTATAACACTTGTGTTTCCAACTACTGAAAATTAACAATATTTCAAATAATTTAAATTTTAAAAATTTAAGCTTTTAAAACATTATCGTAGGTTGGGCATGGTGGCTCATGCCTTTAATCCTATCACTTTGGGAGGCCAAGGTGGGAGGATTGTTGAGGCCAGGAATTTGAAACCAGCCTGGGCAATAGTGAAACCTGGTCTCTACCAAAAAACCCCACAACACATTATAGTAGCCTCTTCCTCTGTCCAGAGTTAAGTAGTTTGTGGTACATCCTTCAGTCCACTTTTCATAGTTTTAGGTATATACGTATCTATGAATACAAAGTATTTTGTAAGATGAAAATTTTTTACAAAAATGGTATCGTACTATATATATGTATACTGTTTTGAGATTTACCCAGGTTACTATGTGTAGATTTAGTACAATTGTAAACTATTCCATTTTAGTCATCTACTATTCTTAATTTATCCTAGAGAGAAACTAATTCTTACTCATTTCTAACAGAATGGGAAAACAAACTGGGGTAAACAAAAAGCTGTCTTAAATGTAGTCATGAAGGATCTTCTCAAGGATTGTGCAAGGTCTAGAATTTTACTCTATGTATCAGTGTGCCACAGCCTCATTGAGTGGATGCCTCTCTTCTGCCAGCACCCACAAAACAGTAACAGACAAGCTTGTTAGCTTGTAAGCAGGGTAAAATTGTAAGACTTTGCACAGTTCTTAGCAGATCTAACTTTGAGTACTTTTTTCATGCCTATGTAATAGTGATCCTGGATGCTTCACATAAGTTAACTCATGATGCTGCTGAGAGGCAGCAGAGTTCCTAATCTCTTACTAGCTGTGAGATCTTAGGCAAACATTTTAACTTCTTTGTGCCTCAGTTTCCTCAAGGAAATCAGAATAGCAGCAGTACCCACCTCAAGGGTTGAGAACTAAATGAAATGCCACTTGTTCAGTGTTTAGAAGAGAACACAGCAAGTATTCAATAAATGTTAACTATAATGATTGAGTACTCACAATCAACTAAGATATAGATGATATCTTCCTTATTTTATAGAAAAGCAAAATATTTGAAGGTTAAGCAAGTTTTCCAACGTCACTCAAATAGTCAAATGGCAGTGTTAAATTGGTTTGCACCTTGGGGCTGAGTATCCAAAGCCTGGGCTCTTCCATTTATACCAGGCCACACTGCTGAAAAATCAGGAGATGAGGTTCTAATTCTGAAGTCCTGATGCTATCTCATTGTATATACTTGTGCAGATCACTAGTATTTTAGATTTTCCATTCTTAAGATATAAAACCCAAATCCCTCAAATGTCCAAAACAAACATGAAGCCCTAATATACACAAAAGCACCAGAGTGTTTCCTGAAGCAGAAAGGATATTAGTGATACAGGTGGGATGTGATCTCGCATCCGGTCAATTGGGAGGATTCCATTGCAAGTCATTTCTGCCTTTGTAGACACAAAAGATGGCATCACTAGGCCTGGGCAGTCACACAAGCAGAGGCCAGGTTCCACATAGAGAGTCTGAAACACAAGTAAGAGGTTTATGCTGGGCATACAGCAGATAGAGGGAAAGAAAAGCTGTGTGTGAGTGGCAAAGAACTGTAGAAATACCTGGAAATGCTTGGTGTGACCAGGGGTGGCAGATACAGATACTTTCTTGTTGCCCATGATGGTGTTGATTGTTGAGCTCTTACCAACATTAGGGTAACCCACCTAGAAGAGATTCAGAAGTTACCAAATAGACAAATGGTACATCTATCAAAGACTCTAAGATACTACATAAATGATAGCAACACTAGCATAAGCATCTGGTTATTTCAGAAGATTATTTGAAATAGATGCTTTGTCTTGACAGACATCTTTTTTTTCTCCTGTGGTGTGGGTATATTAATTCAGACACATGAATTGTCAAGCTATGTACATTTTGTTTTTATAGGTTTTGCTGATAGCAGCAGATGCTACAATAATCCTCACCCCCTTGTCCCCGCCTCCTTCACTGCCCCATCTGGTCTTCCACAATGGCTGAGGCTGAGTGGACATTTTAATAATCACAACATACAACTGTTTTTAATTTTCAATAATTTTTTACTTAGGGCTCAGCAGAATGCCTAGCATGTGGCAGGTGACCAATAAATGTTTGTAGAGTGAGTAAATTAACCTATTCCAAACTGCCATAATCTCCTTTTCTCCACTGTTTTGTTCTCCTAGATGGAAGATCTTTATAATAAATACTTTCTCAAACATCTCACATTTCCTTAGCTAACGATGTGGCCATCTGGAGCCATGCCGCATCCTGTTGGGTTTTGGGCACTTCCATATCCACTTTTGGAATCAGAGTGTATATAGTTGGGGATGTGATCTCCTTTTCCCTATTTGCTATGTAGCACTTATACAACTAAAGCATCTCTCCTATTTTCCTGGCCCCAAGATGTTGGGATTCTTCCTAATATGCATCTGGAACATTTACAGTATAAGTTGGCAAAGATCACAGGATGCCAAAGGAATGCTGGACCAGAAGTCTGGAGACAACATTAAAAGCACTCTCATTCCAGTCTCTCTTGGTAATTCACATGATAGGAAGAGCTGATTGGAAGGAGACCGGAGAATATACTTAATATGAACAAGTGTGCAAACGATATAAGTCTTGAGGAAGTTCATTCTTTTGAGTTAGGCTCTGCCTGTCACACTATCTCATCCCAAGATGCCAGTGGGCAATAAGAGGGCAATAATGTTCCCTATGATGGCAGAAGCCCGACTCTTCTCTGGGGTCATTATGTAGCTACCGAAGAATAGGGAATAAAGACCCTTATGTGGTAAAAATTTTATGATGCATTTCACCTTACCAGTCCAACAGTAAGTTGCCCATCTTTCACCTTCTTCCCAGTGTGTAGCTGCTTAAAGAGCTCCAGTAATTCCTGCTTCGATACTAGGTGGCTAAAATTGTGTATCTGCCTCTTCTGTGGGGCTTTGCTGCCCTGAACCTCAGAATCTGCAGCACAGCTTTCCTTCGAGTCCTGGCCACAGGCCTCTTCCTCATGGACACTGTCTTCTTCTGAACACGTCTGCCAATCTTCCTCCTCCTCCTCCTGACAGTCCTCATACTCAGTGTCGTCTTCATCTGTAGTGGAATCTTCACTAAGTGAGAGAGAATCCAGGAGATGTTCAGTCTCACTGTCTGGAATTTCAGACTCATCAAAACTGGAATTTTCGAACTCAGTTGTGTTGCCTTCTCCATCATATCCATTTGCTTGTTCCTAATAACAAGAAATCACAAAAGCTCAGAAGTGTGTAACAACTGCACTTTATACTCTAGTCAAAATACTCAATGAGTTGGCTTTGATGAACAGAGGACAAGCAAAGTTCTGATGGAGACTAGAAAAGGTGAATATAGGGAGGACACAGTGCCAGCGTTTTGGTACAAGGACAGACAACCAAACCATCAACTGATGCTCCATGGAGAGGACAAGCAGCAGACTTTCACTTTTTACTTTATATATTTCTGTATTATTTAAATTCTGCATAAACAACATGTATTACTTTTGTAATTTAAAATACTCTTTAAAGAAAGCAAGAGGAAAAGCCCATGTTAAGCTGAACTCTTTGGCAGTACATTATTTTGCAATGGGCTGCAGAATAAAGCAAAGCATTTCTCATTAATAACATTCAACATTCTCTGCACAAAGCAAGGACGTAATTTGTAATTTGTACTTTATTTTACATTTGCATTTTTAAAGACAGTGGTTTGCATGTTTTCAAAAATTGCTATTCTTTTATAATTGCCTTTAATAAAGCCAAGCACCATGGAGCACAGACACCTGTGTGTTTGGAGCAGCAAAACTCAACTCCCTATGTGGCAGTTATTTACCAATGAAAGATTTCCTTTGGAAAGAGAAAGGTAAAAATCATTCACCATTTATGGGTGTTAATCCTCCTGAATCTCTACAGACAACCAAGCAGAAATAAGGCAATTTACAGTATTACTAATTCTTATCAACAAAGGTGAATCTGTTGGGATTTGAAAGTGACATAAACCTTGTATCATCTGCAAATAAACTGCATTATCGTGATCAACAGTAATAGAAGGGGACACAATGAATTCAGTCAAACATGTATTCAAAATTTTAGAAAAGCACAGATAAAAACAAAATGTCAGGAAAAAAGATAGGATTTCATGAGCACGCTTGGCAACTCAAATAACAACCTGGCTGGTAAGAAAATAAAAAAATTGGAGGAACTTTCTATGATAAATGAGCAATGAACATAAAGAAGTCAGGGTGTCCTCACCATGAGCTCTTTTAAATCATTTTAAAATATGAAAGAAGCATAAAAGCAAGAATGTGAACGGAACATGACTGTGCAGTAGACACACCACAGCTAGTCTATGGCTGTATACTACTGCCATACTACCCTGAAGGTGCCTGATCTTGTCTGTTTCGGAAACCAAGCAGGGCTGGGCCTGCTTAGTACTTGGATGGGAAAAAAACTATGGCTAGAAGCAATTCAGCTTCAGAAAATTCCTAAAGACAACAAAAGAACATTGCAGGTAAAAATTAAAAGAGCCAGGCATGGTGGTACACCCCTATAATACTGGCTATCAGGTGACTGCGAAGGGAGGATCACCTGAGCCTAGGAGTTTGAATCCAGCCTGGGCAGCATACTAGGACCCCTGTCTCTTAAAAAAAAATTTAAAAGAAAGAAAAAAGCCAATCTTTTGGGGAACATGGTACAATATAAAGATAACTAAGGGAAAACAGCTACTCAACTTAGAAAAAAGTCACAGTTTTTCAAAAGTTGAACTGTAGGCCGGGCGCAGTGGCTCATGCCTGTAATCCCATCACTCTGGGAGGCTGAGGCGGGAGGATCGTTTGAGGTCAGGAGTTCGACACCAGCCTGAGCAAGAGCAAGACCCCGTCTCTACTAAAAAAATATAAAGAAATTAGCTGGACAACTAAACATATATAGAAAAAATTAGCCGGGCATGGTGGCACATGCCTGTAGTCCCAGCTACTTGGGAGGCTGAGCCAGGAGGATAGCTTGAGCCCAGGAGTTTGAGGTTGCTGTGAGCTAGGCTGACGCCACGGCACTCTAGCCTAGGTAACAGAGTGAGACTCAATCTCCCCAAAAAAAAGTTGAACTGTAGAAGAACCAAACTCTGACAGAAAAGAAAACAATAAATATCAAGCTATTTTAAATAAGGTCATGTTTGGTGCCCAAATGTATGTATTCTTTTATAATTGCCTTTAATAAGGCAAAGCACCGTGGAGCACTGTGTGTTTGCACTGTGTGTTTGGAGCAGCAAAACTCCATATGTGGAAATTATTTACCAATGAAAGATTTCCTTTGGAAAGAGGTAAAAATCATTTATCACTCATGAGTGGTAACCATAAAGCCATACAGATATGGTTACAAATATGATACCATAACCTGAGAAATAAAGGTGGTAGAGATTTCAGAAGACCTGAAAGAAGCAAACGGTAACAAACTTTTAAAAAGGAAGAAGGAATATCTTCCATAAACTATATAATTAATCCAGAGATTGATAATTAAAACAATTTCCCAAGTGAGCCAAGAAGCCCTAAAAATAAGACAGTCATCAACAGGAAGCAACAGGGGTTCCCTGAGAATAGATCATGCAAACAGCTCCATTTATCTTTGTAATCTAGTAGATTGAGGAATGCTACAGACATAGAAACTAATCCTTTTTCCACTTTTGATAAGGTTATTGATTGGGTTGGTGCATCAGGGTAGCAATATGATGATAAATATTTATTTAAAAGCTTCAGCAAGGCACTGACTCCCAGGACAGATTTGAAACAACAGATATAATGGATTAAGAGGGCAAACTATGAAGCCAGACTACCTAAGGATAATAAGTATCCATACTTATTGCTGAGAGGATTAAATGAATAAAATATGTCAAGTGTTTAGAACAGTGGTACCTGGTAGAGAATTATCTTGGTCCTATCCTGTTTAAAAATCTATCAGTGACTTGAAAGAATATATAGAAGGGTAAACACACAAAATCTACAGATGATGCAAAGCTAGAAGGGGAGAAAAGCAAATTGCACACCCAAAAATGAACTCTACCTTGGTCCTAAACCATTAACATAATATTTAAGAGAAACAGCACTATCCTAAGTTGAGGTAGAATGGAACAAAAAACTTTTTCCACTTGTAAAGATTGGATGACGTCTATTTGAGGGATTGGGTTGCTCACAGGTTTAATGAGCCAAGAGTATAACATAGGTCCTGAAAGGGATGAATTGGCAGAGACTCTAAATTAATGTGACCATCTTGATCACAAGAAATATGAGTCCCTCTGTATATGCCCTAGGCAATACTACCTGGAATAACATATTCAATTAGATGCAGCCAATTTTAACTATAATCCTGACATAAGCAGGTAAACATACCGGAGGAGTGCCCTAGAGATGGTGTCTTTAAAGAATATGAAAGCAGAAAATGTACAGTCTTCAGAAGAGAGAACTAAAGGAACAAAAGGTGAGTCTTCAGATCAAAGGTTAGGGAGGCTGACTTAACTTCACTGAATAGAAGAACTTTCTAAATCAATGAGTTCCCTGGTCTCAAAAGCCCTGTTATTTAAAATAGTCACAGAGGAAATAATATAACTATTTGACAGGAAGGTGGAGGAAGGAATTTCTTCATAGAATTAGAGGTTAGAGCTCATTAAATTGTGAGCTCGGTCGGGCGAGGTGGCTCATGCCTGTAATCCTAGCACTCTGGGAGGCCGAGGCAGGCGGATCGTTTGAGCTCAGGAGTTCGAGACCAGCCTGAGCAAGAGTGAGACCCCGTCTCTACCAAAAACAGAAAAATTTAGCTGGGTATGGTGGCACATGCCTGTAGTCCCAGCTACTCGGGAGGCTGGGGTAGAAGGATCGCTTGAGCCCAGGAGTCTGAGGTTGCTGTGAGCTAGGCTGATGCCATGGCACTCTAGCCTGGGCAACAGAGTGAGACTCTGTCTCAAAAAAAAAAAAAAAAAGAAAAGAAAAGAATGTGGTGTACCTAAATTTAGGATTACTTAGTTTCTTTGTTTTCAAAACAAAGTCAAAAGAGATTCTGATCAAGTCCTGAGAAGTTATAATACTACATCCTTTAGTTGTACCCTTTTGTTCTGACTTCTCTTAAAAGTAATTACAAGGTCATTGTGGAACTTCCTATACAA
The DNA here is from genome assembly GCA_963574885.1 of Lepilemur ruficaudatus. Taxonomy (NCBI): domain Eukaryota; kingdom Metazoa; phylum Chordata; class Mammalia; order Primates; family Lepilemuridae; genus Lepilemur; species Lepilemur ruficaudatus. The sequence continues at coordinate 10,795 of CAUYRT010094507.1, read as the reverse complement.
CTTCCTGCCTAAAATTTTTTTAAAAAATTAAAAATTATAGCTAGTATCAGTGTGCAACACTGGGAATGTCTGACTGTTTAACAACCTCAGAGAAAGTAGCCATGTGATTCACTTTTTTATAGGATGTCCTAATATCACAGCACATAAGGAAAAACAAGTTCCCACAAATCTTCAATAAGAAAACACAAAGCACATTAATCAGAAATCAAAATCCTCCTCCCTGAATCCCTCCCTGAAAACATGCTCCAGGGTACCTTAGAGTCACCATTCAGTTTCATGGCTCCAGCCAAGGCTGACCAGAAAATAACCTTCACATCCTCTTTTTCAAAGTGTGTGGCCCAGGCACTCCGTTGCTCAGCAGTCAGTAAGTCTGCCTTGTTGATCAGAATAACATTCTCCTTATTGGCATCAATTTCTTTCACATAACATTCCTAAGCAAAAAGAAGGTATTTAGAAAGGTCTCTTCAAACAAATAAAAAATTAGGCTAATTATATCAAAGATTCCAATAAAAGTTTTTACTGTGCCCAGTTTCAAACCATTTCTAAAATTAAAGATTTTTAATCATGGTGTATTCTACTAATCTTTTCAGTAAGCTTTGAAAAGAAGTTTCACCATTAAGATTTTTATTATTTACCAGTGGATTTAAAAATGATCTGCACTATGGTCCTCAAACAGAAATATGAATACCTCACATGTATGCAGTGTTTAACTCAGTCTGTACTGCATTACTTTATGTGATCCTTATACCTTATTATCCTCTGTGGTGTTTTACAAACTTAGTTCACTTGTGAAATACCACAGGGAGTAATAACTACAGTCTGAGAAGAGAGAACTTAATGGGATGGATTAAGAAGGGAAGTGACTAGGAACATGCTAAAATAAATAAAATGTTATTATTTCAATTGGTATCTTTTGAAATAAGGGAAACTGACAAACATCTATTAACAAAGTGGCTTCTAAACTAAAGCTTGAAAGCTCACCTTTGTGTCTTCCTGCAGATGGAAACAATTGTTTGAGAAGAGAAAACATCTGTCTAAACAGTGGCATTATGCAAGACCCCAACCTTGGGAGAGAGGGAGGCCTAATTAAACAAAGCTAGTAATTTTAATCCATAAGAGTAGAGAGTGCTTGCCTACAGTTATTGCTACAAGTGATGCTGTCTTCTCATTGCTACACAAAGGACTTATGTTCCAATTGTGTCAAACTTTACTTACCAAATCCTCACATCTAAATAGGAGTGGGTTTCGAGCATCTACTATTTGGACCACAATATCACTGAAAAACAAACACAAGATAGTCCAAACATTGTGAAGTGAAAGGGATCATTGACCACATGAAATGATAAGAGTAGCAAACATGTGCCATGTATTAAGCACTTGACATATATTAATTTTTTAAGGTACTATTATCCCCAGTTTATATATGAGGAAACTGAGGCTTAGAGCAGTTCAGTAACTTGTCCAAGATCACCAGCTAGTAAGTAATAGAGCCAGACGGGAACCAAGTGGTCTAGACTAGAAATCATACTCTTAATTGTAACATTATTCCACGGTGCTCACAAGGCCGAGAGGGGCTCACATGATGTTTCATAGCTAAAATTTCCCACTGTAACTTCCATTAAACTCTCTTGTAGAGACAAAGAGCATCACAAATACTTCACTCCAAGGCCAAGTCTACTAAATATTCAGTCCCTAATCTGTACTCATGTTAAGGCCTCAAAAGAAAACTAATAAATCACTTGCTGACAGCTGCCACTGAAGCCAATATCTTATTTAAGCCCAGGAATGACAAGGAAGAAAGCACACATTTTAGCAAACAATCAACCACTGGTTCCAAGAATGTGTTTAAATGGCAAAAATACAAAACAGCAAAATATCAACTTAAGTTGCCACACTGAAGCTGGAATGACAAGTCCAACTTCTTCTATTACATACAAGAAGATGCAGCAGTAAGAAAACTTTCTGCAGTGATGACAAGCCTCTAAAATCCCTCACAAATGTAGTGGGGACAACGGAAACCCAGCATTGCAAGAAAAAAAAATTCACTTCCCTCGGAGGAACCTCTCCCTTCCTTCAGCCTCTGTGGCTAGGAAGACTGCCACTAGAAGGCAGTCACAGCTGGAATCAAGGAATCAAGGTTATCATTTAGAGCAGAGCTTTTGACAATTAAAAGTGTATTTTCTTTCAGAATAGTCAAAATTTCAGCATAATCTTGTGATGTAAAGGAAGTCACAGACTTGCTAATTTTTGACTAATTGTTTTTAAATTCTCTAATTAAGCTGGTTTCAGTATTTCCTCCTTTAAGGTAATATTTCACTTTCAAACTGAATATTTACCAGTAAATGTAAAAATGATTGCAAAACATGGACAAAGCCTAATAAACTAAAACCACAATGTTCACAAACATGTCTAGCTACCAAACATGTAGAACAATAAGCTTATAAATACCGGTAAGAAAAGACACTTCAAGACAGCTTGTTTCACGCGCTGAATAAGGATGCAGAGCAAAGTGCCAACCATGTGGCAGGAAAGTTTATGCAATATAATGGGAGTGCCTTATCTTACTGGAATACAGTGTTCTGCCCTCAATGCCTCCACAGTTTCCTGCATTTCAATGACATGTAATACATCAAATCTTTTCTGATTAATTGCTATTGGAATTAAAGGGGCAGATGGCTTAGCCAGCATGTTACCAAACAGGAGACATCTGCTGCGGAGAACATATCAATAAATATTTCCTGTTAAAAGATGCGGCAGTAGTCACGTTATTAATAACATTTCTGTGTAACTGAGATCCACTGTCTATGTGATATAACTGTATTCCTTGAGTTAGAAACATGTTTTCTCTTAAATATAAAGAAAGAGAAATATCACATAATAAAAATAAACGAGCAAGTAATACTGTAATCCAATTGAAGCTAGAAGTTTCAACATGTATAGGCTCATTCTGGGGAAACCTGTTGCTAATTTAGGGGCATAAAAAGCATAAAAGCAGCAAGCTTCCCTTTCTTCAAGATTTGCCTTGCTACTCTGAGCTCCCATGTCCCACCCTAAAGCCCTTTCTCTGCTCCCAGAGAGCAAAAGGGGGAAAGTAAGCAATTTTTTAAAAAACTTGATTATTTTCATCACCCTAATAAGAAATTTAAGTGACTTTTACAAGTTTAATCCAAGTCCTGTTTTCTTAGCAACAATGCTAAATGTTATCACATTCTTTTCTGAGAATCCTACTTGAAGCATCCTGTTTCCTAAGTTCTTACTAGGTTAATTTTATGGATTAAAAAAAAAAAAAAATCGAACTTGAAAGTTCCTTGTTAAAAAGCATCATTTCAAGTCCAAGATTCATATATGGAGTCCCTGAAAATAATTCAGGAGCTCTTTGAGGGAAACAAAAACTTTTTAAATACACACCAAAGAGATGAGATTAGAGAAAGTTGATTCATCAACTTCTATCAGGAATTTTTCTTACTGTTACATGAAAAAGAATGAAAATCTCAATTTTGCCAGAATCATTTTTTCAGAGCCCAATTAAAAAAAATTACCCCTTGATTTCCCTCAATCCTTATCAATGCTTCTTCCTATACTATGACGTGGCCCACTGCCTTTCTATCTGTAACAAAGTAGGAATCATACTTACCCTTGCATTTTTACTATGTATTGAGTTGTTAGAGCACAAGGATTGCATTTCATTTATCTGTGTGCCTCTGGTGTCTGGTGCTTTGCTTGGGTGAACCCAAGCAAAGGTCTGCTGAGATGAACTTTAATATCTGCCTCCCCCCATGACATATATGCTCTTTACAGGTAGAAACCTACTCCTTTTTCATATCCATATTTTCCATATTATCACCAGGAACACTTGCTGAAATAATTATATAGGTGCTTCAGAATTCATTTTGTACAGAAAATGTTCATTATTCTCATATACTTATCAATATACTCATCTAATAGTAAAAAACCCCTATATTTCAAAAGAAATATGCAGTAGTATTTCTTTCAGTTTTTGTAATTCTTCTCAATAGGCCTTTGCATAGCCTAATTCCCCATCCCCCAACGGCTAGACCCTGAGCCTGTAAGCATATATCAATATTCAAATCTAATATAACACCATTATAATGTCTTCATTACACAAAAGAAAATGGTAACGCACCTTCTCTCAATGACTCTCCATAGCTGGCGCCAAAAGTCCAAATTTCGCTCAAATGGAGTCAATATCAGCTTTTGTTCCTCTTCTAGCCTGGTTTTTAAATGAGAAGTTTCTATCTTTGCCAGAGTATAATGAACAATTTTAAGCAGTATAAATGCTCCAATTTATTACATTAAAAAATAAGTACTATAACACAAATACTAACAAATTATTTTTATATACCTCCTGCTAAGTCAATATGAAAATAATATATATTTATATCACACGCCAACAAATGCAAATTTTATCCTTAAGCTATTTAAGCCCTGTAAGTTTATCATACAAACTGATATTTCTCTCTCACAACTCTTACTGAAACAATGCTCAGGAGAGCAGTGATCAACTTCAAGGCATGCAATGGCTAAAGAAGGGAATGAAAGGAGAAAAGGCCAGGAACTGAAGAGTGAGCAACTCACCATCTTTGTGCAAAGGATGTACATGCACCCAATAATATTGTGTTTGCACACGCATCAATCTGCACTTGTTAGTATAACACTCCCACTTCCCTTTTAATGTCATTAAAACTTCAAAATGCAAATAGCAATGTAAGCATGACAAAATGCCAGAATTCAGGATTTCAAGGCAAATCTTCAGAGTCTAATACTCACCAGACAAGCTGACGTCTCCATTCCAGAAAGTTATCTTTCTCTGCTTGTTTGAGTTCTTCTGCGCTAGTTTTTTTGTCCCACTTCGGTCTGAAACAATCATAAAGGGGAAAATATTCCACATACAGGTTGCCAAAATAAAATAGGGAATTTGAATCTAATAATGGCAGTTAAGAATAAGAAGCAGGAAAAATGTGAACACTGACTTAAAAAATTTATACTCAGCAGCCTTGTAAGCTTTGTAACATTCTAAAATTTTTGTTTTTTTTTTTTGAGACAGTCTCGCTCTGTTACCCTGGGTAGACAGAACGCAGTGGCATCATCATAGCTCACTGCAACCTCAAACGCCTGGGCTCAAGTGATCCTCCTGTCTTAGCCTCCTGAGTAGCTGGGACTATAGGTGCATGCCATCACGCCCGGCTACTTTTTCTATTTTTAGTAGAGACAGGGTCTCACTCTTGCTCAGGCTGGTCTCAGACTCCTAAGTTCAAGTGATCCTCCCGCCTTGGCCTCCCATAGAATTACAGGCATGAGCCGCCGCACCCAGCCCATTCTAAATTCTTATTCAACTTACCTCCTTGGTATACACAAAAATTGTTTGTTTTCTTCATGGAGCTTCTTAATTCTCTGCCTCTCCTCAAAAGACAACAGCCCAGTTCCAGCCGCAGGGAACACAATGTTAATGTTAAGTTTCTCTGTTTGAAGAAAAGAAAAGTACTATTAAAGTGTCTCTTTTTTCATTAAAAAATAAAATCTGGTATAGCCATTAAAGATATCTATACTCCCATGTTCACTGCAGCATTATTCATAGTAGCCAAGATAGGGAATCAACCTAAGTGTCCACCAACGGATGAATGCAAAAGAAAATGTGGCATATGGTATATATACAATGGAATATTACTCAGCATTAAAAAAGGAAATCCTAACATTTGTGACAATATGAATGAGGACATTATCCTAAGTAAAATAAGCCAGGCATAGAAAGACAAATACTGCATGATCTCACTTATATGCAGAATCTAAAAAAGTCAAGCTCACAGAAGCAGAGAGAATGGCAATTACTCAGGAGAGAGAGAAATAGGAAGATGTTGGTCAAAAAGTACAAAGTTTCCACTTAGGATGAATAAGTTCTGGAGATCTAATGTAAAGCATAGTAACTATAGTTAATAATACTGTATCATATACTTGAAATTTGGTAATGATATGTTAATCACATGGTTGTGATAATCATTTCACAATGTATACATATAACCAAACATCATATTGTACACAACTATATACAATTTTTAGTTGTCAATTATACCTCATTAAAACTGGAAAAAAATTCCCCCAAACAAAAAACGACCAAAAAATTAAATCTGAAATCATGTTGTGCACTTGCTTAAAACCATGTAACGCCTTTCTTAACCCTTTATTCTCTCCAGAGTCTAGCCCTCACCTACCTCCTCAGTGTCTATGCTCATGACAGCCTGTCCTCCTGCACCAGCAAAGCCAAATTTCTAGCCATTTTCTGAAGAAAGTTGGCTGCTGCTTCACATCTCGGCTTGACTCATCTGCCTACCTATATAAAAGGTCCTGTATCATCTCACCTGTTCTAACATCTACTCATTGTTCAAGAGTCAGCCCCAGGGAAAGATTTTGCCTGACTGGCCTTACCCTTCCTTCAGATAGAAATGATAACTAACTTCATCTTTTATGACTCCATTGTCTTCTACAGACTTCTCTCATAGCACATAAAACAAAATCTTGCAGAAATAAAATTTGTCTTATTCAACAATGTACTCTGAGTAGTCAGTACAATGTCTGAGAGTAGCTGGTGTCAATAAAAATATTCTGAATAAATGAACAATTTGCTAAACAATGTAATCACATTTATAATAAGAGTAGAAAGAATAGTTTATAATACTGTGTGCCAGGTACTTTTCTAAATGCTTAGAACACAGAAAAAATAATGGAGAACAGTGACTTAAAAAAAATTTCATGCATGGAAAAATTCACTATGTTAACTGATGCTTTAAAATACAAGCCAAATTGCCTAACTAACAGCAGCAGACCCAGGATTTTGCCTCTACTAGTGGTATTAGAAAACATTTTCTGGAAAATGGTGGTACTATCCACCATAATGTTGACTGGTCTTTTTTCTATGAGAGATTGAGTTTCTTGAACTTAATATGATGAAATATAATCTGAATTTTTTAGAGCTGAATTTAAAAGTTGTGGTTCATTCTGTACCTCACAGTTGGAGTTCAACTGGATTTTCCCATACTGATTGTGGGATATATGCCTTTGAGTTAAAGATAGCCTATTTTTTGAGTTTAGTAGGGCTCCCCAAACACTTCCAAGTAGACTTGTATCTAGTTAGCAAGACAGAAACATGACCAGTGTCATATGCACTCAGCAATAAGCAACTCACCAGCTGTGAACTCTGTTCCTGCAAGTTCTGCAGTTGCAAGGAAGTCATCAAGGGAGCTCTGTTCAGTCACTGACTGAAGATTAAGACGACCCCAATCATAGCCATCATTGAGTTCACTTGTATGCAACTATGAATAAGACACAGGGTAATAAATACAGCTGCTCTGGACATCTAAACAAGCTCCAAACTTCCTTGCAATTGCAACTATTCTGTGGTCTTGAAGGTGGTTATAGCCCCTTTAGAACCAATACAGCTAATAACTGTTAACATTTAAATGAGCACTTTGTTACCTCATGTTAGGCACTCCCCTTTCATCACTTCCTTAACTTTCAAAATTTTTTGAAGTAAATTTTATTCTATCTCTATTTTACTGATGACAAAATGGAGGCTTAAGTAGACAAAATAACTTGCCTATAATCGCAAACTAAGTGGTAGAGGTAGGACTTGACCCAGACTGAATGACTCTGCTAGCCACAGTTAGTCAATTTTTTTTATAGAGTCCCACAATAAGAAATAAAATTTTACATTAACGACCCAAAGGTGTGTGACACGCAGTGATACAAATGTGCAAGTACTTCAGTATAGTAAAACGGAAACAAAAGAATCCTGAAACAAAAGTTACCTTATTACAGGTAATACACTCTGATATTTCTTATTCTATTTTACTGCAGAAAAAAATGCTAGCTGTAAACTTACTAAATCGATTTCCAGACACAATCCAGAGTTTGATAAACACTATTGTAAGCTATATACTTAACACAGGTACAAATAAATGAAAAAAAAAAATTAAGGACCAAAAGTTTACATAGTTTGCTCTAGGTTACAGAATCAGCAAAAATTAAGGATTAGAATCAAATTCTTTAGAATTCATCTTCTATCTTTCCACTATTTCCGAAAAGCTACATTAATGAAAAGTTGCTTCAAAATCAATTAAAATTACTAGTAATCTAATGTTTAGAGTAACTCTGACCTGATGAATACTCATAAACACTGTATGCTGTTTACTCTGCAGACTATACGGAAGTCAGATGGTATGACAGTGGCACATGGATAGCTAGCACCAGGTACATACTTAACTTTAAATTTAGCACAGGATCTGAGAACTCAGAACTTTCTCAAATACCTGGGGGAATGAATAGTGAAAATGACGACCAAAATGATTAACACAAGTCAAATCGCTTCATTCATTTTTTAAGGATCCTACTATGACCTTCCTTATATCTAGGGAAATATTAGGTCCTGACACACTTTGGAAACGAGTGGTTCATCTGTCAGCTAAACTACTAGGAGGAACAAAAAGGTAAAGCAGGAATTTCTGGTAGCAATCAAACGCTTCTGGAGTATCAATTCTTTGTACAAATCAATAAAAAATAATTTTTATCTTTTTTCTGCTCAGATACTCTAAAGCGCTCCCACGGCTTCTAGGGCAAAAACAAAACGTGTAAGACATTCTGGTACTCAAGACTTCATATGCCTAGCCCTTTCAAGCTTTTACCTCTGTGTTGTGTGCCTTGCTAGGAGGAGGACCTGCTTCTTGGCCTGGCAGAAATTTCTACTCACCCTTCAAAAACCCTGGATTTGGCGTCACTGACTTTTGACCCCTGCAGCACTCACGCTCTTAAAACTAGATTAGAAAGGGTAAGAAAGACGAAGTGTCTGTCTTACCCAGGAATCAGTGTGACGGTGGCGATGGCTTCGCTGAGTCTGATGGCGGATAAGGGCCCGTCCCAGCGACCCACCCGCAGGTCTCCTCCGGCCCATAGCAACACTGCCGTCCCACAAATCGCCTAGCGCGTGCGGCTTCCGGTATTCGCAGCTCGACCCCCCCCCCGGAAGTGACGATTCAGCGAGCCCAAGTAATTCGGGCCCGAAGTTGAGAGGGAAAAACGGAATGATTTGTTCCAAAATGCTCTTTCTATATTTTGAGTTTGCCAGTATTATATAACATGAATGTGAAAGTTGTTCTGGGACGTTTCCTATAGACATATTTACGAATGTCTCAAATTTTGATAGAATGATTGAGTTAAAAGAATGGTACATTCCGAATTTGTACTCCGGTCTCTAGCGTCCGGCGAAAAACTAGGGCACCTGGAAAATACGGCCGTTTATAGTCGCGGCCCGAACCCCGCCTCTCGCTGTTTTCGTCAGGAGGAGGTGGGGACTGGGAGGAACAGTGTTGCTGTGGCGCGAGGTGGGGCAGAGCTTCCCAGCGCGTCCCATCGTGTGGCTTCGCTGAGCCCAGCAATTAAATAGTTTTTTGTTTACCTAGTCTTCTCCAGCTGCGAATTGGCAATAAAAGTCCCCGTCTGGATAGGAGTTCGGAACGGGAGGTTAAATAATATTTCCAGAACTTGGCGAAGTTGCAAGGAAAGCCAACAGGGTCTGACTTATGCTTTATTTCAAATAGAAAATGTTTAAACAGTTCTAGTTACAATTTCATTAACATTTTCCTATAATTAAAGTGAAAACAATGGGCCGGCTCCGCTCCTAGAAGCCTCACTTTATCGTTAGATTTCCCAAATGGGAATATAATGTCAGTTTAGAGTGGTGTGTGTGCAGGTAAACTAAGTTCTCATGAATTCGAAGAACCACCTCACCGTTATGCAGAGAGAGAGGAAGCAGCTTGCCCGAATCATAGATCGAATATGTGCAGTGTCAGGAATCAAACCCAAATCCTGTCACTGTCCTATACATTCCTGGGGGTAGAGTGGGGAATGAGGGTTGTTAGCATGTATTTTAGAAATCACTGGGTGAAGGTAATACATATGTTAACCTAGCATAGCTTGATTTAGTTATTCCACAATGTATACATATATCAAAACATCATGTGCACCGTAAGTAATGTATAACTTGTACTTGTCAATTAAAAAAGAAATTATAGGATCAAGAATCCATTTAACCCAGGATTTCTCAAACTTAATGTGCATAGGAATCCCCGGGGAATCTCATTAATATGCATATTATGATTCATAATGTCTTGGGTGAAGCCCGGGACTCTCTATTTCTAACAAACTTCCAGGTGATACTCAAGCTACTGGTCCATGAACAACACTTTGAGTAGCAAGCATAGTCTACTCCCTTCTGGTGCAGATGAAGACACTGAAGTGGACTGGCTAAAAGTCAGTCACAGGAAGTTAGCAGCAGGCAAAACTGGGACCATACTCCCAACCATTTCTGAATTCCTTGCCAAGCCCTCTGTGTACTACATCACAGTGCTGACTCTTACTGAATTGGAGTGAAGGACCCAAGGGATTGCTAACAAGCTGTATAGTAGTTGGCAAGGCTTTGAGAAGGCAGTGCTCCCAGATCAGTGAAGGAATGCATCAGAACATAAATTCTCCCATTTCCCTATTTACAAACAGTATATCTTTTTTTTTTTTTTTTGAGACAGAGTCTCACTCTGTTGCCCGGGCTTTAGAGTGTCGTGGCATCAGCCTAGCTCACAGCAACCTCAAACTCCTGGGCTCAAGCAATCCTTCTGCCTCAGCCTCCCGAGTAGCTGGGACTACAGGCATGCGCCACCATGTCCGGCTAATTTTTTTTTACATATATTTTTAGTTGTCCAATTAATTTCTTTCTATTTATAGTAGAGACGGG
>CAUYRT010094506.1:0-24733 GCA_963574885.1 Lepilemur ruficaudatus | reverse complement strand
TCAGCCTAGCTCACAGCAACCTCAAACTCCTGGGCTGAAGTAATCCTTCTGCCTCAGCCTCCCAAGTAGCTGGGACTACAGGCATGCGCCACCATGCCCGGCTAATTTTTTCTATATATTTTAGTTGGCCAATTAATTTCTTTCTATTTATAGTAGAGACGTGGTCTCGCTCTTGCTCAGGATGGTCTCGAACTCCTGACCTTGAGCTATCCACCCGCCTCGGCCTCCCAGAGTGCTAGGATTACAGGCGTGAGCCACCGCACCTGGGCCTGATTTGTTGAAGGTGTCTTCTCTCCATGTCCTCACATGGTAGAAGGCACAAGGCAGCTATCTGAGACCTCTTTTATATGAGCAGTAATTCAATTCATGATGGCTCTGCCCTCACATTTAATCACCTCCCAAAGGCTCCACCCTCCTAATATCATAACATTTGTTATCAAGTTTAAACATGAATTTTGGGAGGACACAGACCATAGCAGAATCAGAGAAGGTTAATGTTTTATACAAAAACACAAGTATATTAAGTAGCAAAATAGAAATAAGAACACATGGTTATCTCATTCCAAAGCTTATACCCTTCCCATTTGGTCTCTCAGAATCATTTAAAATTGCAAATTGCTTTTAAAGTATCTCCATAATTTCTTATAATAACTTAGAAATGAATGCAACAAAATCAAAACTCTTGAAGCAAACTATCTTAGGTAAAAGAGGGGACAACTACAGCACTAAAGAAAACCTGATGTTATTTCAAAACCTCCAATATCACTGCCCCAATCTATTCTGTCTAGAACAGTGCCAGGAACATAATAAATACTTGCTAATTAAATAGATTCACTTCTTTGATGTTCTCATTATCACTTTCCTGGCTCTATTTTCCATGCAATTAACCTAACTAGATTTCAGATATGGTTCTATTCTCTCACCAGTTATGATTTTAAGAGAACTGATTCCGGTGCTAACACCAACTTATATAAACGAAAATGGGTTTTCTGAAATTTACATTCCAGTTACTACAGTTGGACACTTGGCCATTTGGTTCTACATTTCACTAAATGTCTCCTGGGTCATATATCTTTTATCTACCCTAGTCACTATGATAAAAATTAGGATAATTAAATGCATATTCAACTTGGGTAAGCAATGTGAAAATACTTCCCCTGGAATAATTTAACTTCAAACAACTTTTTCTGTTGAAAATTACCATATGTAAAGTTTTGTACAGGATGCCTCCAAGACTGCCAGAAAAGTACAAATACTAGTCTTAGATAGCAATTGGACGTAACTAAGAGAATAAGGAAAAGTAAAGGAAGACATTATAATAAACCCAGAACAAGGACCTATAAGTTTTCTTGGTGGAACATTTCTGATTTGAGACAAGACGGGAGAGAAACTGTGTAATAAGTTATTACACAGCACTAAGGACTTGCCTCAGATTTCTTCATCTGTCTTTGCAATGACTCTCTTCTCCATCACTAAGCCAATCACATACACTCACCCACACCTATGCACTTTGCCCACATCCCATTGTCCCAGGGCATGGCTCAAGCTACATCCTCGTATACATTTAGCCAATAAAAGCTTAAGGTCTCTCAAAGAGTATTTGAACACTGAAGAGGTCAATCAAAGACAGTTAAATGTTTTTATAATCCAAGTAGGTGAATACATTTTATTAGAGTTCATGATAATTTAAACTCAGAAACAACAATACTGTGAGAGGAGAGGGGTAAAAATCAAGGGAAAGCCAAATTACCCTATTTGGTCAAGCAGCATTGAATAAGAAATACTAGAACACAGGCTACGGAACTGAATGAAATGAACATCACATCTTATCTTCTGCGCTTATTGACTGCATGGCTTTGAGCAACATCAATAAATGAGTAAAAATCATCTGGCACAAAGTTGGCAATTATACAGTGTAGCAACAGCTATTACACTGTGTGATTAAACAATATTATTAAGATATGTAGCAGTGCCTGCCACACAGTTCTTACTCCATAAATGTTAGCTGAGTCAGAATCTGTGTTTCACTTCACCAACTCATAAAACCTTCCCTGGTGCCTGATTAGTTAGAAAGAGAAAATGCCCCATTTATTTGTACAACATGACAGAGTAAGACTTTGTTCTTTCACTCTATGAAAGAAGGTTTTTTTTTTAAGTTTCTTCATTTATGCTGCAATGATGGAATTTTTTGTGAAAGCCGAGTCCAGAAAAAGATGAATACCAAAACTCAACCACTAAACCCTCTTCTACTATTTAAAAAAAGTGCCAACATAAGAAACTGAAAACATTAATTTTGTATAACCATATTTAAAAGCCAGGTGGAGTGAAGGAACACAGCATTTTTTTCTCGAGTTAAGATTTCACTACATATAATGGGTTTTTTAAATATTCTTTAGAGACAGGGTTAGTGCTCTAGGAGTCCTATCACTTAGTATGAAAATATATGAAGAGAAAGCTTGTATTCTTGGTAGTGGGAAAAGCTGACAAATCATCCATGGGCCCTAATTGCTGCCCACTGTCTATGATATTGAAGATTTGGCAGGGGACTAGCAGCCACACTCTGCAGAGGTGACTTTCTTACCACATGAGTGAGGTAAGCTCCTTGAAGAATACTCCAATCCACAAAGATTTCATGCAAGTGGCCAGTTCAAATCAAATAATTACATGCAACTAGTTTTAAAATGCTGTAAGAAGAGAGCAGTCTGCCCTGTTATGTTCCTAAGGTTAAAGAAAAACACAGTTAGCATAACAATCGGGTAGAAGTAAAAGCCACAAGAGACAGGGCTGAATCCTTATGAGAAAACAAACTTCGGACACTTACTGGATTAAATGACAAAAGATAGTTGTATAATCAAAGGTTTATAAAACTTACTGAAGATAAAAATTTCCAAGATTTCTCATTTTATACTATTTATGTATTTTTCCTTACAATGGAAGAGAAATGTACCTTTTTTTAAGGAGTATGGATGCCAAGCCACCAAATGCCTTTGTCTAATTAGCATCCACAATTTTTTAACACCATAACCATTTACCTATCCTACCTTCACCATTATTGTAAACATAGCAATAAAAATAATAGTAATAATCAATGGTCTAACACTTCTAGTTAAAGAACACAAGACTCAATCTTAACCCAAAAGCTTCTGTTGGCTTATTAGCCAGTTGGGTGATAAGAAATTCCCTAACACTTAAACCTGTCAACTTTTTTAAGAATTCAACCTTCTCCTTTGCTATCAGAGAAGTTCCTTTAATGGGACAAATCCATGGTTAGAGGTACAAATAATAACACTGGTGGTATTACATTACGGAGTGGAGACTGTATGTGTCAGTTAAATTCAGATGCATGCTATTAGAACTTTTATTCTTAAACTGCAGTTGAAGAGATTACAGTATTTAAAAGAATGATTATAAACACTACCTAGACTCCAATAGAGGAAATGATGACCCTCAGATAGAAAAGGAGGCAGCACAATTCCCATAGAAACAGTGGGAAGCAAAGGGCCCAAACCCAGGAACATATGCTTCCAGAATTCAGCCTTAGACTGGCTACCTTTGTGCTGGATAAAGAGGGACATATACAAAATTGCCTTTGAAATTTCATGCCCCAAAGATGGGGGTCTGAATGGAGAGGGAGAGGGAGGAGGGAAGAGAGGGAGAGGGAGAGAGAGAATGGACTCTGCACACTAAGAATAGATCCATCATTCTATGAGGTTGCAGATAATCCCCTGTGCACATAGGGTGACCTCCTTCCTACCTGTGTGTCAAATCATAGTATATATTCCAGTTTGACATGATAATCTGACTTTGTCTTCAGAATTGTCAGTCTTCACACCTGACACACCTTCACTCCTGCTGCTCATGGAGCTCTTGGAGTTTCCCGTTCTTTCTCAGCATGAACACTTAAGGGAATCATCCACATAAGTAAGGTTTTCCATCTCAAGTATTTTCTTTAATTAGTGAATTGTGACATTCTTTTCGTAAAACTCTTCAACTTTTTTTAAATTGACAGATAAAATTGTACATATTTATCATTTCAAACCTGAAATTTTGAAATATATATACATTGTGGAATGTCTAAATCTAGCTTACATGTATGTTACCTCACAAAATTATCATTTTGTGGTGAAAGCACTTACATCTACTCTTAGAATTTTTGAAAACATAATTGTTTTCAAGAACAATCTATTGTTATTAACTATAGTCACGTTATAAAATAGATCTCTTGAACTTAGTCCGCCTGTTTAACTAGAATTTTGTACCTTTTTTAATTGACAGAAACTGTATATGTTTATGATGTACAACATATTTTGATATAGAGATACATTGTGGAATGGCTAGGTTAAGCTAATTGGCAAATGTTTTACCTCATACTTTTTTGTGTGTGTGGTGAAAACACTCTTAGCTATTATCAAGTACATATTGTTATCAACTATAGTCATATGACACACAATAGATCTTTTCAATGTATTCTTCCTATAAAATTGACATTTTGTATCATTTGACCAAGATCTCCCCAATTCCCATCCTGTGGTTACCATAGACCTCTGCTTCTATGAGGTCGACTTTTTTTGGATTCCATATAAAAGTCAGATTCTGCAATATTTGTTTCTTTGCCTGGCTTATTTCACTTACCATAATGTCTTTCAGGTTTCCCATGCTATGGAACATGACAGGACTTCCTTCTTTTATAAGGCTGAATAGTATTCCATTGTGCATATTTACCATAATTTCTTTATCCATTCTTCTATTGGTGGACACTTAGATTTATTTCATATCTTGGCTATTTTGAATAATGCTGCAATGAATAGGGAAGTGTAGCTATCTCTTTGAGATATCAATTTCATATTCATCCCAATTCTTTGAATTTATACCCAGAAGTGAGATTGCTGGATCATATATGGTAGGTTTATTTTTATTTTTTTAAGAAAACCTTATATTGTTTTACATAATGACTATACCATTTCACTTTCCCACAAAAACTGTTTCTTTTTTTTCACATCCTCATCATTTGTTATCTTTTTACTTTTTGATAACAGCCATTGTAACAGGTGTGTTACCTGTAGGAGTCACTGCAACTTGTTACATAAATGCCTTTTGAGCTGAGAAAAAAAGATAATCAAACTTTCTAAAAATATATGTTGACAAGACCTAATAGGAATCTGAAGGTCTCCTCTCAAAATAAGACATAGAAAACTTAATATATTCATTTTATGGATAAAGCATGATGTAATTTAAATCTGAGATTATACTTGAGGTTGAGATATAGTTGGCATTAGCTTGACAATACATTGATCAAATTAATCTGTTTAAATATAGCAGAAAAAACCTAAGTGTTCACAAAGATGTAACAAAGATTTGGAATTGAGGTAGGAGTGATCAAGTTAATTCTATGACTGTGCTTCTCCTAGGTAAGTAGTAACCAGCAGTCTACACAGCACTAAGATCAAAAGTGTATGTGGCAGGAGGAAGAGGACTTTGGCAGAGGAGGAGGACTTTGGTCCTCCAGGGGAAGGACCCAGCAGCAAGAATCTTCATTCATGTATTTATTTATTCATTCATTCAGCTAAATATTTATTTAGAACTTAATGAGTATTAGGTACTCTTCTAGGTGCTGAAAATATTGTGGGGAACAAACTAGACAAATACCACCACCCGCTGTGAAGCTCGCAGTTGGATGGAAAATACTCATAGATAAGATGGATACATCCCATCTATGTTACAATAGAACCTTACTTAACATTTGGAGGTAGAAAGAGAATGATCAAACATCCCTGAAAACACAGACAAAATCTAGGTTGGATATTCATGTGACAACCCAGAAGGCCAGATGTAGGGCAGGTTTCTGGTACCAGAGCTGGAACAGACCATCTTACTATGTATATTAGTTTCCTAGGGCTGTTATAACACATTATCACAAACTTTGTGGCTTAACACAACCGGAATTTATTATCTTACAATTCTAGCGGCCGGGAGTCTGAAAGCAAAGTGTCAGAAGGGCCACACTTCCTTCAAAGGCTCTAGGGGAGAAACTATTTTTGTTTCTTCCAGCTTCTGATGATTCCCAGAACTCCTTGGAATGTGAGAGCCTAATACCCATCTCTTTCTCCATCTTTACCCACCAACCCCTCTTCTCCCTGTATCTCTCCTCTAGATGTCTTTCATGAGGACACTTGTCATTGGATTTAGGGTCTGCCCTAAATCCGAGATGGTCTCCTCTCGAAATCTTTAATTCCATCTGCAAAGACTATTTTCACATAAGCTCTATGTTCACAGGTTCTGGTGGACATATCTTATGGGGGACCACTATTCAACCCACAGCACTACATCAACAAAACTTCTTCAGTGACCCTAAAGTTCTTTGTCAGTTTTTAATTGCTCTCACTGCATTATTAGTGCTTATATTTCTGAAAAGTAATAGTCTCAGCTCCTGAAAGGTAAGGATGATATTTATTTATATATATGTATATGTATTGTATTGTATTTATATATATATATGTATCCCCAAAGACTAGCATATATAGTCCTTGACACATACAGATACTTAACATAATTGTTAATATATCAGTAAATTAGTGAATTTTCCACTTAAGTTCTTCAATTAGGGATTTTTGGTTACAAGCCAACAAAGTTAACTCTAGCAACTAGGAAAGAGGAGGAAATTATTATAACAAATTCAATTAGACTAGCTCATAGAATCAAAGAAATTGCTAAAGAACCAGGCTTAAAAAGAGAAAAACCACCAGGAAAACCCTAGGAATCCAAGTAGTGTGTGCCTGTGCATGATTTCTTCTGGAAGTTCTGCTAGAGCTGTGCTGCCCAATATAGGAGCTGCTACCAAAATGTGGCTATCTAAATTTAAATTTTAATGAACTAGAATTAAATATAATAAAGCATTCAATTCCTTGGTGACCCTAGCTCCATTTCAAGTATTCAGTAGTCACATGTGGCTAGTGGCTACCATATATACATAGCACAGATATACAACATATCCATGACTACAGATCTATTGAGTAAAACTGTGCTAGAATGGGTCAATCTCTTCAATTAATCAACTCCATTTTTCTATCCTGTGTCATGACACTGAAGATTAAAATTGTGGCCAGAGTTGCTCTGGCTGAGCCTCTATCCACCATTTTTCTAGGATTGTACAGAATAACACATCAAATGGCAAGCACTATTCAGACTACACATAACATACAAGATATAATTTCCCCGAAGGGAGGTTCAGTGATACTATTAGAAGAGGCAAGGGTATTATCTGGAGGTGCAAAAACATACAACTGTATACTACATACGCCTATCTTTGCATGTTCACACTGTAATTTTAGTGTGAGAATGAAGATGGCATTGCCAGATAGCTTTCATTTATTAGTCAGCTAATTACAACAGGCGGCAACCTCTTTAAAACATCCATTCCCTAGACAGGCATCTGGGATGGGGTATGCAGAGCTATTTGATGCTATGCCTAAAATCCTGGCATATAGGGCAGAAACAGAAAGAGCCCTGGAGCCATTTACCTGGTCTCTTTATGCTTGAATTATACACTTTCCTTGCAACTCAGTTTGGTCATAAAGGAATTAAATATTCTTATCAAGTTTGGGAAGGCTAGCATTTCTGGCTTCAGAGGGTCACTTTTTATTATGCAGCAGCTTTCAGCCTCAGCAGGGAAGGGGAAGGGAAAAAGAGGTTTTTGTCAGTACATAGCAACTACCAATATATTCATTTTCACTACGCAAACTGCCTTTGTTCAGTGTTTCCAGCTTGATTTATGATTGCAGATCATATCTCACAGTTCCTTGTGGTCTGATAGTAATGTGCATGCAGGAAAAAAAAGTCCAAACCTTAAATTGATTACAGCATGAATTTCACAGCCAACCTGCCAAGATCTCAGCTCTTCTCTCTTTGCCAGGTTTTGGACAAGAAAAAGGAGTCATCTATAGCATGAAAATAAGGGTTAGAAATGGAGGCTCCAGCTCTGAGCCTCAGATTACCCTTGTGTAAAAAGAAAAAGTTGGATTAGGTAAACTTCAAGGCCCTTTTGGCCCCTAAATTCTCTGATCCTAATTATGCTGATACATGACTGTACTGTCTGTCACCTCACTCCACTGTGCCATCCTCCCTCCATCTCTCCTGCCTATTGGACTCATAGCACTGGAGTACTTTAGTCAAAGGCATGTGGCAAAGTAGTTCTGATGCATTAACTTGCATTTGTTTGCTCAATTTTTCTTCCTTTTCTCCCATAAGTTAACCAGGCCCTTAGGATTTTCTTGCCTCTGGAACTTCTTTTTTCAAGGGCTACAGTCGGAAGCAGTTTGAAGTCCAGAGCTCTTTGTTATTTGTCTAGGCACACACTCATTGAGGGTATTATTCTGGATTTCTCCAAAGACAACGGAGACAGAAAATGGGTTCCTAGAAGCAATACAATAGAAAATAGAATGTCTTCCTAAATTGAGGAAGTGAGAGAGGAGTTTTATCTGTCAAGAGGTCTGTCCTACTTCCTTACATTTTTGAAGACAAAAGCATGACTTCATAGCATACCCAACGAGGCCAGAAATTTAGGAAGCAGTGTTCCTAGACTTGCAAAATAATCCTATTATTCCTGCTCCTAGGTATAAAAGCAAGACAGAACTTGAGGGTCCATGTGGGCTGAGACAAAGTACGCCATGTACTACAATGGTGATGAGCATTATGGAACAATGGGTCCCTAATATGGCACATTTCCTCAAGGAGACCAACCAGCCACTTAGAGCAAATTAACCACAGTGAACTTCTTCCACCCTGAAAGGGACAGTAATATATTTGGCTGGAATAAACACATATTCCATATTAGGAGTTTCTTTTACCACCTGCATATTTTCTGCTTGCATCAAAGGGCTTACAAAGTGTTTGACCCACACAGAGTCCCACACGGCATCATATTAGACCAAAGAGCACACTTCGCAGCAGAAGAGGTGGGCAGTGGACATATTGTGATGAGATCCACCAGTCCTATCACAAACCTCACTAACCAGAAACTGCTAGCCTGACAGAGCCACAGAATGGTCTGTTGGAGGCACAGCTGAAACAGCAGTTCAAAGACCAAACTCTGTAAAGATGGGGTACAATCCTCTGGACAGTATTATATGCTCAAATAGTACTCATATGGTACCATGACCCCACTAGATAGAATACACGGTCCAGGAATCACGGAGCATCCCACTTGGGGAATGTGCACTTTTCTTCCCTACAAATCTGTTCCCTAGCTTAGAGCAAGTGTCTCATTACACTTTAAGATATACCTGCTTGCTACCAAGGTGTTTCAAGATCCATGTTATGCCAAAGGACCAGCAGACAAAAAGAGTCATTACCTTGGCAAAGTGCATTGACCCTGATCAGCAGGAGGAACCAAGGCTGTTCATATGCAATAGGGACAGGGGAATATATTTGGCACCCAGGAGATCCACTTAGATAATTATTTATGGATATTATCTATAATCTCAAGCTACAAAAGAATAATATGCAGTTATCTCACTAACCTCCCTTGTATACGTTTCTATAGGAAAAGAGGTACACCAATATCCTAGAGTAGCTGTTAGCAGATTTCTATGAAGGAGCAGATCTGATTGGCATGAGGATGGACCGTAGTGGGCACTGTATTGCACCCACAGATATTCCTTTCAGTAACAAAGGCACGTTCTCCTTGTTGCTCAAAAGCCTTCACTCCAACCAGCCCTCAGGTGTCGGCCCTATCCAGGAATTTCTCTCTGCTAAACATACCCACTTCCCAAAGGTAGTCTGCGTGTCTGATCAATGCAAGGAAGTTCAGGAAAGCTCTGAAAACCCATTTTAGCTTATGTGCTTTCAGTGGATTCAGTTGAAATCTTTGTCATGAGTGTTTCACAACTCACCTTCTCTCTCTGCCCAATCCTGCCTTCTTCTCTTCCCCTGTGCCTGTTTAATCCCTAGACCACTCTCTAATAAGCTTCCTGCGCATGAATCACAGTCCCAGAGTCTATGTCCTAGATGCCCAACCTCAGCACCTTTTACATAAGATATTATTTCTCTTTCATTTGAAATGATTTAGGCTTAGATCTCCATCTCTTTCAGGCTCATTCATTCATTATTTACTGAAAAGCACTAAGTACCAAGTATTATGATAAGCACTGGGGATTCTAAAACTATATGAAAAACATACATGTTTACCACTCCCATGTATGTGTTACAATCTATATGTTCCTAAAATAAGTACCTCTGGTCTAATCTATTTGAAAGGCTTTTTGTACTTTTGTTATTATGAGGTTTTTTTTATTTCTTTTAAATTGACAGATATAATTGTCAAATTGTATGCGTTTATCATGTGTAATATGTTTTGAAACATATACATTGTGAAGTGGCTAACTCTAGCTAATTAACATATATATTACCTAACAAAGTTATAATTTTTGTGGTGAGAGCATTTAAAATCTACCCTTGTTATTTTTTCAAGAATACAATACATTGTTATTAACTAAGTCAATATGTTGTACAATAGGTCTCTTGAACTTATTCCTACTGTCTAAGGGAAATTTGTATCCTTTGGCCAACATCTCCTCAACCATATGTGGAATCTAAAAAAGTTGATCTCATAAAAGTGGAGAGTAGAATGGTGGCTTTCTCTATATTTTTTCATCCCTCCTCTACTCTGAAGGAAACTTTCTATGTTTTTGACCAGCATCAATCTCAGTCAGTTCCCCAAGGTCAGGAACCACATCATATCTGTATCATTTCCTGAATCATAGGAAAGACAAGTTAGAATGCAATGAGAATTAACATGGATGGTGTGGTACTGTTTGCTAGATGATTCTAAGTATATTACTACTGAATTTACTAAGAAAATCATGCTTCATTATTAATTTCTTCCCTTTATACACAGAAAAACTAAGGCAAAGAGTGGTAAATAGCTTGTCAGGGCAAATAAAGGAAGGAAAAATATGAGTAAGATTTGGACTCTAGGTCTACCTGGTGCTATAATGTGTGGTTTTTATAATAAGCCCATCTGTACATTACACTGGGGTTATACACAAAAGAACACAGAGACCTTAGCAAATGCTGATGAATGGGAGAATAAACGGAATAATAAATGAATGGGCAATCACTTGTAGGTCACCAAGTCAGAAGGTAAATCTCTTAGTTTGCACTTTCTGTGCTAATTTTGCAGTGTTTCCTGTTAGGGAAAGATTCACATATTCCAGTCCTTTCAGTTATTATAATGTGCTCTTCATCAATGTTACACCGAGTGGAAATAATGTCTACTCTATATTTGGTTCTATAAACTTTCAGCTCCAGAGAACAGGCCTAAAATGAGCATTTGAAGATCACTCTTGGACTCAGTAGGATGAAGATGCCTGCTTTCCAGGGACACTAAAGCCAGGGGAAAGCTTTCTTGCTTAAAGAAGTAGATAGCAGTCCATTGCAGATGACAGTATCAAAAAGACAGAAAGAGAAGCCTACATCCACTGGACAACAGACAACCAGAGTAGGGTGCTTATGAAAAGAAATAATTATTCTTGCCAATCCCCCCACACTACCCTTTTACATTATTCCACTTGAAAGTGAGAGAATTTTATAGAAGATTATTGGTCATGGATTTACTGCATAAGAGAAGACGAAGGTCAAACCCACCCCCAGGTTTGCAGATGATGAATACAGTTCCCTTAAATGAATTTTACTGCCAGCCTCCTTCCTCATGGTGTCTATTTTCTATTTATGAAATATAACAGAAAATAGGCATCATTTATGACATCTCAGAATAAACTGCTTCAGGCCAGTCCTGAAAATATATAATTGATTGCAGAATAAGAGTTTTGCAGCCCCCATCCTCCAACTCCCTTCCTGGGAAGTTGTACAGCAGAAATGCTTTCACTTTCTAACATTTTCATTATCTTACATTTATTTTTATTATTTTGGTTTTGCTTCATTGCATCCATTGAGGAGGCTGCCTTTGTCTATTATGATTATTTGGCTCAACTTTCTCAAAGACCCATAAAGAGCCTTCTTTACACTAGCCCCAAAGGTAAATCCACTTAAAAATGAGTTTAACAAGCAATCCTTATCCTGACAAATAGTCTTCTCTTCCTGTTACCAAGAAAGACTGGTGTGGAGTAAACCTAAATGGGTTGTTAAATTGGGATGTTTCTGAGTGCCTGCTCTGGGGAACTGTTCAAGGCTCATTCAGGAAATGTGCCTTCATTATGGAAAGTGGCAGTCAGTCTTGCTGACAAAGGTCCTTTAGCTTTCATTCTCTTTGACACATTGTAGTGCCTGACATCATGACTTCCATACTCTGTTGGCTCAGGGCTCTCTGTTCCTAATGTTCCTACAAGAAGTTAGCAAGATTAAAGTGTGTGGCAGTGTATTCTATCACTATTTTTCTGACTATCTTTAAAAAGCAGACTATTTTCATTTAACAAATAAGAAAAAGCAATGGAAAATCATTTTTTATTCTTTGATTTTTCCCAATATGTAAGTGGAAAAAGAGAAAGGAAGAGCAGAAAGAAAAATCAAAACCAACTGCCCACTGGCAGGTACTTCACATTATTTCTTTAATCTTCACAGCAATTATTAATATTAAACCCATTTTATAAATGAGGAATCTGAGGTTCTGAAAGGTTAAGTCACTCACTATGAGACTGTGGTCCTCAATCCCCAGGCCAGGACCAGTACCGGTCAGTGGAAAAATTGTCTTCCAATGAAACCAGTCCCTGGTTCCAAAACGGTTGGGGACCACTGCTATAAGACATAGCTAGCAGGATTACTATAATAGGCATTTACAATCTCTGCCACCTAAAACTCAAGAAAACATAATTTTGGCAGATTAAACGTGGTGGATGAGTAAAAGGCAAACGTTAAAGAAAGATTCCTAGCAGTATTTCCCAAGGAACACGTCGTGCCCTCAGGGTACTAGTGGATACTGTGCGCAGACACAAGAAGGATTGTCTTCACCTGAGTTTAGGGCTTAACCAGACTTCTTAACCTTTTCTTTTATCAGGTTTTACTGACTTTAGCCCTAAATCATAAGCATTCTTGGTGCAATAATAACTCTTCAAAAATATCTGTTTAGTAACTATCATATCACATGCTGTATGTGAAATATAATTTCTTTAGCCCTTCTCTTTAGTAATAGTTGTCTCCAAATGGGCTTTAAATGAAGGTGTACACCATGACTTTTTGAGAATGAAGATAGTATGTGGTGTTTGGTATATGGAGTCTCAAAATTTATACAGAGCATCTCAAAGGTTCAGCCTTACATGGTTTTCACTTTCATAACTCCCATACAAAGTTGTTAAGAGACTGTGCTCACTAAAATATATACAAACAAAAATTCATATATAAGCTTTGGACAGTCAACATCAATGTTTTCCTAAATTTTTATTAATTGTTCAACTTTGACTTTTAACAATTGTGATAGGAATTAGGACATTTACAAATATTCCATCTCTCTTTCTGGACACATGGAAGAATCATACATCCCTGCTTACCTGAAGCTAGATGTAGATGTGTGATCTACTCTGAGCAGTGGCATGGAGACATTAGTACTGTGTGTCACTCAAGGCAGAAGTCTTCAAAATCTGT
The DNA here is from genome assembly GCA_963574885.1 of Lepilemur ruficaudatus. Lineage (NCBI taxonomy): Eukaryota > Metazoa > Chordata > Mammalia > Primates > Lepilemuridae > Lepilemur > Lepilemur ruficaudatus. The sequence continues at coordinate 11,143 of CAUYRT010094506.1, read as the reverse complement.
ATGGGCTTTGCCATGTTCTCTTTACTCTGCCATGATGACTAGCCATGACAGATCAGAAATACTCTGTGGGTTTGGTATTCAGAATTGAGCAAAAACAGAAAGCAGAGCCTCCAGCCAACACTGATGGATAAACATAAGCTAAATAAGTACTTTTGTTCTGAGTCATTGAAATTTAGTCTATCCTGGCCAATATAATAACTTAGGTAGTATGGCATAGTGCACAAAACATCACAAAGGAAATAATAAAACACAGTGTCTAATTCTTATTTGTTATTCACCGGCTTGGTAAATAGGTATGAAATTCATTCCATCTCTTCAAAGTCTCTGGGAAAATAACAAGTGGCTTCTTGGCAGAGTTATTTTGAGGTTAGAAAGAATATCCGAAGGAGAATATCCAAGAGTGTATTTTGTAAGCTATAAAACACATTATACATGGTAGGTCTTATTCTTTTTAAGTTTATATATGATAAAAATAACCTATAAACAACAATTAATGGCAAATTGTATTTATATTTTTGTGGCTTCTATCAATTTTAATACTAGTAGCCACAGCACACAATTTAAACTCTTATTTCATTTATGTATAGTCTGTCTCAGAACTTAATAATAATCATATTAGTTACGTTCAACTATAACATAAATTCCATATATATTTACTGAACCTTATATATCTACTCGTTAAATTAGAAGGGCACAAGATGATCATGAAAAGAACATGTATGTTTCAAATATATCTTTATCTTTATTCTAACTCTAGCTGAATTTCCTAATGCATGCTAAACCCTGATTGCAAGTTAATTTTTCAAATAGCTGCATTCACTATTTAAGAAACAAATTACTGATCCAGGTTGAAGATGAAAATTGGTAGAAGGTAGAGAACGCATGGCTCTGACTCTCCAGGTAGCCATAAGGCTATCTGATCAGCAATTTCCTGAAGTGGAAGGAAGAAAGGACTCTTATAATGAAAATGCATATTTTTGTTGAGAGCACTTTACTGCCAGGGAAATCCTAATGTCATGTTCCCTTGGAATTGCTTTCTTCCCCACTGGGACCTAATATTTCTCTTTTTTAATTCTTTTTTAAATTATTATAGGTACAAAATAGTTGTAGTCTTTATAGGTTATGCATGATGTTTTGAAACAGACATACCATGTGCATGAATCAAATCAGTAATTAGGGTATCCATCATATCAGGTATTTATCATTTCTTTGTGGTAGGAACATTCCAATCTCACTCTTTCAGTTATTTTAAAATATACCCTAATTTATTACTGATTATACTTTATTGTGTTATCAAATATTGTTAATTTTATCTAACTATATTTTTGTACCTGTTAATCATCGCCACCCTACCTGCCCCCCACCTCACTGCTACCCTTCCCAGTCTCTGGTGACCATAATTCTGCTGTATCCATATGATCAATTGCTTCTAACATTTAGCTGCCACATGAGTGAAAATGTGATATTTTTCTGTGCTTGTCTTGTTTCACTTAACATAATGTTCTCCATTTCCATACATGGTGTTGCAAATGGCAGGATTTCATTCTTTTTGTGGTTATATAATATTCCACTGTGTATATGTACCACAATTTCTTTATCCATTCATCTGTTGATGGACACTTAGGTTGATTCCAAATCTTGACTATTGTGAATAATGCTGCAACAAACAAGGGAGTGTATATGTCTTTTCCATATACTAAATTCCCCTCCTTTGGGTATATACCCAGCAGTGGGATTGCTGTGTCATATACTAGTTCTATTTTTAGCTTTTTAAGCAATCTCCATACTGTTCTCCTTAGTGGTTACACTAATTTACATGCCCAAAACAGTGTACAGGGTTCCCCTTTCTCCATATCCCTGCCAGCATTCGTTATTGCCTTTCTTTTTGATAAAAGCCATTTTAACTGGGGTGAGATGATATCTCATTGTAGTTTTGATTTGTATTCCTCTGATGACTAATGATCTTGAGCAGTTTTTCACATACCTGTTGGCCATTTGTATGTCTTCTTTTGAGAAATGTCTATTTCAGATCCTTTGCCCATTTTTTAATCAGATTATTTGATTTTTTTCCTATTGAGTTAGAGCTTTTTATATATTCTAATTATTAGTCCCTTGTCAGGGACAGTAGTAGTTTGCAACTACAGTGGGTAGTTTGCAAATATTTTCTCCCATTCTGTGGATTATCTCTTTGTTGACTGTTTCCTTTGCAATATAGAAGCTTTTTAGCATGATGTGATCCCATTTGTCCAATTTTGCTTTGGTTGCCTGTGCCTTGTGGGTATTACTCAAGAAGTCCTTGACCAGACCAATGTCCTGAAGTATTACCCCAACGTTTTCTTTTAGTACTTTCATAGTTTCAGGACTTAGATTTAAGTCTTTAATTCACTTTGATTTGATTTTTTGTATATGGAGAGAGATATGGGTCTTGTTTCACTCTTTTGCGTATGGATATCCAGTTTTCCCAGCACCACTTATTGAAGAGACTGTCCTTTCCCCCACGGTGTGCTCTCTCCATCTCCTCTCTAGTCGGGGCCCTCTGTACCACTTGCCTGGACTTCCGCATCACTTGACTGTGCTGCAGAGGGCCTCCCTGTCTTCAGGCACTTTCCTCCCAAGCATGCCCACACATACTTGTTCCAGTTATCCTTAGTTTTCATTAAAATGTAAAGATAACCATATTACTTTCTTTCCCAAAAGAATTCAATGTCTCCAAAGCATTTGATTGCACAAGGACCAGAATCTTCCTCATCAGTCTAGCACACTTCAGGACCTGTATAGTCTGAGTAAATATTTAATAGTTATAAAAGTCATTCAACTCCCATCTTACTTTTCTCCCTTATTTCTTCTGATTTGCAGCTGATATTTCAAGTCCATTAAAATATGCAATTTCTAGTCATCAAACCTACCTTTGACCCTCTTGTGTAACACCTTCTACTCCTGCTCTCCCCCTTCTTGAAGTACCTAAACTGTCCCTCCTGTATCTGTCCAACCATTCCAAGTAGACCTCTGTGTTTTTCAAATTCACACTAAAATCCCACAAGTTCTTTAAGTTCCATGAACCTCAGAAACAACTAAATGTAGCATTTCTCACTAGCACAATGGATTAGTGACTCAGATATCAGACTAAACTTAATTATAGTAAATATTTATTGCATACGGGAATTTGTGGACTGAAATTACTATTTGCCACAGATTATTTTATCCTCAAAATATCCCTGTAAATGGATGATTTCTATTTTACACAAAGTAGATATTTTAGTAAAGGTAAATAACTTTTTCCAGAAATAGATAAACTTCTTTTTCAAACAATAGTTGCCACAATTTTCGTGACATTTATAAATAAGCATAAATGAATAACATGAGCATCCTATGGTGCTTACAAATGCACCATAGGATGGAAATCTAAATTAAGCCCAGTTCATGTAAAGAAAACACAAAGGGATGAAGTGTTAAATGTACACTTAATATCACTGAGTCATAATCACTAATGAATATGAAATCATGGCCTGTGGTATAAAGGCTCTGTGCCCTAGAAAATAATAGTCCCATAGTCGCTGCACTGTTTAGTCTACATCTAGAACAGGCATGAGTTCATTATTTTGAGTTCACTCTTGATAAAATGTAGTACTTTCTAATGATGGTAAAGAAGACAACGAAGGGTCTGAAAACCAAACATTATGGAGAGTTATTAAAGGAATTGAGGATTTTAGCCTAGGGTAGGGGTGGAGGAGGATTTAGGGAAGTCCCATAGCTAGAACATAGAATAAGAACCAATAAATGAAGGTTAGGGATGGTAGTTTTAACAATGCAAAGAAAGAAAGCCATTCAATTAGAGCTCACTGAAAGTGAAAAAGGCATGATTTTCCCTTGGATCTTGAGATACTGCTTTTTCCTGGCTCTTTCCCACTCATTGCTTGAAGTGTCACTCACTACCTAAGAGTTTATGCTAAACTGAATGTCTTATGCTGCTTCCTTCATAGAAAAAATCCTGTAACATACAAAATGTCAGTGGAACTAAATGGTATTTTTGGTGACCTAGTACATTTACATTTTGGTGAAAACTATCTCATAGAAGGCTTGTGACAAACAGGAGCTAATCTGTGGGCCACACTTTTTTCTTGTCCGGTGGTTCTGTGTTCCTTCTCTTCTCCCCACCCACAACCTCTAGCACAAAATTTTTGAAGTATTTTTGCCCTTCTAAGCAAAGTGATTACATATATCTAGGATATTATGGAGAGTTTTAATTTAAAATATTCTATCCTTCCTTGCACAAAGTATTATAAGATATCAGAATAGGCACACTGACTTTTTTCCTTGAAAATAAAGTATAAATGAGCTATACTTTTGACTTCTCACTGAAAAAAAATATTAGAAAAGCATGGCCATAATAGTATATTTTTAACTGAATGAAAAAATGACCTCCCACTAATATTCTCACTAATATTCCTCTAATTCCTTCTCAGAACTTCATAAAGGCCTCAGAATGCATTATCATGAGCAAGATATCAATTCCAGAAATATAATTCTTTCTTGGATCCAAACTTATGCACAGACCAAAAAACAAAAAGGAAGTATTTCTTCAATGTCTGGGGAACATTCATTCCTAGAAAACAGACTCATAGTCTTATATAAATTACCTTTAAATTTTGAGAAAGGTCCTAAAATGTGTTAGGTGTATCAGTCTGATAAAACTAGCAAAGAATTCAGAAACCTAAATAGAGTCAATTATGCAAATTGTCTGCTTCTGAAATTTAATGTTTGAACATTTATAAAGAAAGGAGACCTGCTGGCCCATGCTAGTTTGTCCTCAGCTTCATCTCTGCTGTCTGGCTCCCAAGTAGTTCCAGCTATTGAGAAGCATTGAAGGACCACCAGAAGGTAACAGGAAGGGAGAAGTCAATGTATTTTTTCCACTCTCTTTGCCTCCTGGTGGTATCTTTTCTGAAGTGACTATATTTCTTCTATGGCTCCTTAATAGACAGCTCCTCTCTGTGACAGCTCCTATCAGCCAAACCCCCAAAGAGCTTCTGGCTCTCACAGGATGGCCCCAGCATCTAGATTCTGGACAAAAGTGTCTTTCCAGCCCTAAAAGTGGAAGCTGCTTCCTGCTAGTGCTAATCTCTGAGATACCTCAATATCGTATTTGGCTTCCCCATTCTGTGATCATCTATACAATCAATTCCCTGTTTAAATTTTCCCCTATTAAAATACATAAAATAGTTCTAATATTCTGGCTGGGCCCTGACTGATACACAGTGTCAACACCACCAAAAAAAAAAAAAATAGCCTTGAAAAGTAAAAACAGCTTAGCATGGAAGAAATCAACGTTAGAGTAACCACTTAGGCCAATTTTCAGATATGTGACCTATCCTGTCCTAATGACAGCTTATCTGTGAGGAAACAGGTGAAGCAGGCATTTATACTCTCCAGGTCTGGATTCAATAATACTCTTAAAGCTAACTTGAGATTGTATTATAATTTTGAAATCCATGTAGCTTTGTCTAGACAAGCATAGAGTACTAACTAGTAGATATGAGTGCCCTATCCTGGTAATGCTTTATTTTCATTTAATAAAAAATTTCCTTCTGGATTCAATAATCAGATTCTGAAAGACTGATAAAAATGAGACTGCCTGTGAGAGTTGGAGCCTCCTTTTTATTTACTGGAACATCAGAATTCTGAGCTCAATGCCTGAAATACAGAGAATTCTCCCAAGCAATAAATGCCACCATGTGTCTAACTGACCAGCCAGCCTTCCCCAGATCTCAACTAGCTTCCGGGTCAAAACGTTTTGCTTACTTAGAAATTCTGTAAGTAAAATTTGACCTGTTTTAATCACAGGGTAGTTTTGAGAATGAAATGTGATTGTATATATATATGTATATATATATATATATATATATATATAAACATGTCCTGCGTTACCAAAGAGAGTAATAGAAAGCATAAACAAATGTATCAACCATTCACTTTTTCTTCATTAACTTAAATCTCTTAGCTTAATAAATAAGAAGGAATGGCTGAAAGATGTGGATATACCATGCAGAGTAGATGACTAGCTCATTGATCTAATTAGATTTCACTTAAGTCAGAACATTAATTGTTACATTAAGCTACCCATAAGGAGGAGTATATTAAAGTTCAATTTGGGGATCCCAGGGAATGCAAGTAACTTAGGACAGTACTGGCGCATATAAGACTTGTTAAGTTTCCTTAGAGAATAAAGAGTTTCATAGAAAAAAAAAAACAAACTAAACAAAGAATATATAGATCCATATGAATTCATCTCTAAGCTACAAATATTTATTAACTACTTTATGTTCAAGTACTTGGTGAAGCAACTGGAAATAGAAACATAATAAACATGGTACCTACCTTCAAGGAACTCAGGGAAATTGGAACACCAAATGAATACACAAGTTATAATATGGTAATATGAGAAAGGCAGTAATACAAATAAATACAAGATACAAAATTAGGATGGAAAAGTGAGTAATTCTGATTTGAGGATTCAGGGAAAATCTTCAAGGGAGATAATGCCAGGCTATGATATTAATAAATTGTTTGGCTTTCCCTGGTGAATGAGAAATGGAAGAGAGAAAGGGAGAATTCCAGGTAGAGAAAATAGGTATGCAAAAGAATAAAAGTATGAAATCATATGGGACCTTTACAAATAATAAATAGATCAATAGTGTGATGAGAAAAGAAGGAAAATGAGCAAGACAGAAGGCTGAAGCCCTTTCAAGGGTCACATTCTGGGTGGCCTAACCTACCAAGCTATCAACTTTACATTTAGGTAATCAGGTGCCACAAGTAGGTTTTAATAATAGAGGCCCATAGTCAAATGTGTATGTTAGAAACGTGATTTTAATTACTATGTAGAGAATGGACTGGAAAAGTGATGAGAGTTTAAAGTGACAATTTATAACATAACCAGCTCTAGTGACACCCATAATGTTCAGCACATAGCAGTATTTCAGTAAATGCTGAAAGGAAGAAAAGACTGGAAAAATATGAAAAAGAGAGGAAAGGAAGGAAGAAAGGAATAAGAGTAAGGGAGGAGAGAAGGAAGCAAAACAAAAAGAAAATTTCTTTGGAGGGATTTACAATCATTCTAGCAAATTATATTAATTAAATTCATAAAGGGATAATTTATAAAACTGAAAGACCTACAGAGGCTTCATTTGACACATAAAATCATGATTAAAATTAGATTATTTTTCTCAAGTTTAAAGTTTCCATGATGAACATAGATGTTGACAGTTTGGCCCTCAAGGGAAATTCAGGAAGCTAGAAATTGCTCACTCAGCTGTGACACCACTGACAAAGATCTAAAAAGACTAGGACATTTGGTGAAGGGAAAAAATCACTGGATTCACAAATGCTGTGATGTGATCAACAGTATTTTCTGATATGCAGAGAGCACATGTCAGAGAGATGGACAAGATCAGCTCCCACAAGGCTGAAGACATCAGCTCTGAAACCTCTCGGTCACTTCACCTTGGCTTGCCTTGACTGCTAGTTAGTGATCCCCAAGGGATATATGCATTAAAGTTGACAGAAGCCATAATTTGTACAGATATATGCTAAGGAAAATATATCAAACTGAACCACTGCCTCTTCACTTCACGTTGCTGTATCAGCAGCAGAAGCCTTTTTCAGCTACCTGAAGTTTGAAAGCGTTTTTAGTTTTGTTTCTATTTCCAGAGAGTTTGAGGCCTTTGTGAACAAAGTTAAAGGCATTTGAGTAAATGTCCCTAAATCTTATTGTCATTTTAATATTTAATACATAGGGAAATCAGAGTTGGACAATATGTCCACTTGAGAGAAGCTAAATTTACAGCTGTCTAGTCAGCCAGTATGGCTCTTTCACAAGTCCACAAGTCCATTCTGTGAAGCTCATTAACCTTTTAGGTAGTTTAAAACCTTTCACAGAAAACTCATTGATAAAATTGAATGACTAGGTACAGAAGGCCCTGGTCTTGTATGTCTCTCCATTGTCTAAAACTTATTTTAGAGGAGAATGGTGTTTTATACAGTCCCCTAAAAATAAATTTGAAGAGGGAAATTATTACTTTTATGTTTCAGTCCCATTTAACATGGGAAGCCATTTGTTATAGTGTTAAGAGCATAAGCTTTATAGTTGGAGAACGCAGGTTTCAGTTCCAAGTTCGCCACTCACTAAGCTAAACACTGCTCGTCAAATTACTAAGCATATCTGTACCTTAGTTCTCTCACCAGTAAAATGGAAATAATAATATTACCTACATAACTTAAAGCATCATTGAGAACATTCAATGAGTTAGCCCATGGAAATTTCTTTTAACAATGCCTGGCAGGTAGTAAGCACTCAAGAAACATCAAGTAGAGTAATGTTTATCACTATTTTAATAGAGAGAACAGCCTGAAAAAGAGTAAGAATGTTTTACAAGCTGCCTCTTTAAAATATTCCCCACTCCTCTTGGGAATTAAAACCTGCATCCCTGTCCAAGGCCAGTAATTCGAGGGGCAGGGGAGTGTTCTTTTGTTCTTTGTGCCACGGGAGACGGTTCAACAGAATTATCGGGGCAGAGGTTACAAGACTGTCTTTGCCAGAGATGGGATGGATCGGAACCATCAACTATAGTTAAGCAGTAATGGCCTGAAGCTGAAAACCCCCCTTTAAAAGTTCTGTATTTCTGCTTATAGGGAGAAATATGATACTTTAAGATGTGAGTCTGCCTTTTCCTCAATTTGCCAATGAATTAATAAACCTCCAACCTCCATTTCCTTCTTCTCAAGCCACTTGTCCTCATTCTTCTGATGCAGCCTCCGGGATAAGTGCTGAACTTTTGGTAACACTATTATTAATTCTCAATACCATTTTAATCTAATCCTTAGCTACTAATGTCCCTACCTTCCCATACACTGTCATATATTTGGTTCCACATTTTTTGACTCTCCCTCAGTTCCACCCTAATTTATCTACCATTTCCAAAAAAATTTTAGAGCAATCAGTTCAAGCCTTATTTAACCACAATCTACATTAGGAAATTTTATATGTCAATACAGAATACATACATATAACTCCACATACCCATACTCACACACACAAAAAAATTCACAACACAATATTTAACTTTACTACATATGATGGACTTACATCCCATTTTATGAAATTCTAGTTAAAAAGAAATGCTGGGCATGATCCATTAAGTTGATTTCATAACCTATAAATAGATCATGGCCCAAAGTTTGAAAAACAATTTTCTAGAGAACAGGGGCTAATCAGATGAACTGCTATTTTATCAAAATATTAAACATTAAATGAACTAGTCCTAAAAGAATAGATTTGCCTGTTAGCAGAGGCCTAATATAACTTAACCTAAAAGAAATGTATGGGGATGATGGCTAGGAGAGATATTGGTCTGAAACAGATTCACTTCTATTCCCTGAACCTGTATGTTAAATGTGTCCCATCCTGCGTTTGGTAGGTTCCTCTATCAACAGCTACCTCTGCAACATCTCTTCATGATTCTGCTCTGAGCATTAACATAAGAGATACAAATATGTCTATGACCAGTCCACTAACAACTTAAAACAAACACATAATTTGTGTGGTTCATAGTCTCAAGAAAAGCTGACCAGAAATTACCCACTTGAGAAGGAATGGCAAATGCCAGAGATGCATCCATTAATAATCGTGTGACCTGCAAATTGATAGCTTCTTATTGAATATTCCTCTAGGGCATTACAAAATAAGACCTCATCTACAGGATAATATTAGAAAATCGCTTAGTCAATTCTATTCAGAAAATAAGTTAATGTATTATTTTCTTCCATGATAGTCCAAACAGATTTTCAATTTTGTCACCAATATATGCTAACAACCTTTTTGTGTGTGTTCAATTAACCTCTTTGGCAGTCTGGAGAAGTCTATATACTCTATTTCAGGATAATGTTTTTAAATACATAAAATAAGACAATAGAATCGCAAAGTAAGCCAATCAGAATAAAATATTCATCTATTTATGGGGCCCTCGAGGGTTCCTAGAACCCAAGTTAAGAACTCCATGGTTACGATATTTTTTAATAAAAAAACATACTGTTTTAGTTTTATACCCCCTTTAAGTAATCCTTCACCTGCCTTGTCTCCAAAAAGTGAAAGAGGATGTGAGCTTGGACTGAGCCATGAATAAGAAACAACTGCAGTTGCAATTGGAAGTACACCTGAATTCAGATGAAATAACTGCTGCTATTAGTAGAGGTATTGCCTAACACAATGACTCAGATAAATCCAGGAGATTTGAAGGCTTCTAAATCAGTCTTTTGGTTTTCTATGTTCAAATAAGCTTTTCCCCCCAGCAGGGTATTTTTATTTTATCTTTAGATTATTTTGATCTTTCATTGCTAGAAAATTTTATAACATTACGACTTGTATATTGAGGTCATCTTGTTTTTGAAATATCAGTCAATCATAAATGTTGCCCAAATGAAATTCTCTCTACTATTGATGAATCTTTCCTACGTGATCGGTGTTGCTAACTTCCTGGATACAGATGAGTGACAGCTAGTTGTGAGTGCTGGAGACTGGAAATGAAATAAACAGAAGCAGACATTAAAACATGAAAAATAATAAAAATTTAAAACATTATCCAACTGCACAGTCACTGTATGTAGCAATCTAACGCATTCATTTTCATGATATTCCTAAGGGAGGCTGTATAATCTGAAAGCACAGACTTGTTTCAGACTGAGAAAAATCAACCTAACATTCTACTTTCACATTTACAGTCAATCACATGAAATATTCAAGCAGGAAATTACTTCAGGATCTAAACCATCCATAAATAATTCAAATTGTCAACTTTTGGCAGATCCACTAAAAGCACTGTTTTTATTTGTGAAACAATTGAGAAGTTTAATGTTGAAGAAGATATGTATATGGGGAATCCACCCACAGTGTTTTTCAATAAAGCACATGACACTCCCATGTTCTGTTCCTGGATGATGTTTCTTGAGTAGAGATTCAGAAACTGACTATTTAGAGTTAGTTATTAGCAGGGTCAGAGGGGAGACTATACTTAGTAAAAGACATCTAACAGGGTTTTTACATGTTAGATAGATGGCATCTACAGTCCTATTTTTATGCAACTGTTCAAAA
>CAUYRT010094503.1:0-24971 GCA_963574885.1 Lepilemur ruficaudatus | reverse complement strand
CCGCTGACCCTGTCCCAGTGCGCTTTCCCGGTTTGCGGGGACTGTAGTGCCCCGCCTGCTCGCCAGGGGTCGCAAGTCCCGGCTCGCTCACCCGGGCCGGGCTGGTACGTTTCTGAGTCCAGCTGCCTGCGGAATCTATGCACGCGGACACACACACACACACACACACACTGTTTGCACGTGAACACACACACACAGATACATATAGTTTCCATAAAGAAATACGAGCTCTTCCATTTTTCCCCGGAGAAACAAGCAGCTCTGGCTTTTATTCATTTCTTCTGCATATACAGAAAAACTAGGTAGCCTATTCCTACTCAGAAACTCATTCCATGTGGTTTGGGGGGAGCTAACCCTTCCCCCACCCCCATCAGTACAGGAGTGAGAACACAATTCAGGCCTTGCCAGTCAGATCGTCTAATTCCTCTGGCCACTGTGATTGGGTAAGAGAGAGTTGCATGAGTTGACTTGGACCAATCAGAGTCCTCCCTGAGACTCCCTTTTTCCCCCAATTTCTGGGAGGAGGGGCTCCTTCTGGGGCTAAGCTGGACCCAGCAGCGCCTATTCTTACCCCTAGAGAAAGCTTGTATGAGAAATGGCAATAGAGGCAGAGCCCCGGTGACATCCATTGAGCTCCTGGATCCTGCTATGTCTGAAGCCTGCTAACTTCTTATTGTTGTACTTTGGAGTTATAAAAATCAATAAGTTCCCCTCCTCCATTTTTTTTTTAAAGTTTGTATCAGTTTTTTAAAGTTGGTATTCTGCGCTTGTGACTGAAAAATCCTTATACAGGAACCAAAATTCTGAAAACTTCTACCATGTGCCAGGCACTGTGCTATGTACTTTAAATGCATTATCTGTTTTAATCTTCTATTTAAGGAGCTTGTATGGTAGTCATGATTACCTTAACAAACTGGGACATGGGGGCTCAGACAGGTAAGTAAATTTCTCATGAGCATACAACAAGTGGCATGTGCTTTCTGCCCTGAACTCCTGTAACACTTACCATCTTTGCTATTCAATGGCATTTGGGTTCATATCACCTGATAGTATTGTTTTCATTTCTTCATGAACTTATATGCAACTAAACCATCTGAGATCCTTGATGACAAGGACCATGACCTATGCTCTGTTTGCTGGCCCCACTGCCACCGCACAGGCCCACAGCACCTAGCACTGGATGAGGCATATCACAAATCCTGAACAAACCCTTGCTGAGTTCATGACTTATCGATGGCATATTAATGGCACTTCACAAAAGCCTTGACAGGAGGCCTCCCGTAACCGGAATCATGGAAAAGGAGACATGGGCAGGGTGTGCAGTTGCCCCTGTTGAACTAAACGTGCTTTTTGCAACCACTACAATTCAGTCCTCCCAGGAGCTCCCCAGTGAGTCTCCATCACTCATTCAATATCCATCCATTCTTAATATTGAACATTTTCTGAACATTTATCATGTACTAAACATATTGCAAGACTCAGGATACTAAGTGAATAAGATATGGCTCCTGCCCTCAAGGATCTTATTTGTAATTATCTTTTAATTACCTTGAAGCTAATTTCCCAAAGCATTGGCAAGTTGCTGTTAAAATTGTTGACCCCCCCTGGATGGTCCATTACTGGGGCTCATGCATTGTCCAGGGGAGGAATGTCAGCCTCCATATTGGTCTTTATCAGCCAGCTGATAAAGCCAACAGGACTGCCACAATGCACAAGTCCAAGAAGCATCATTCACATAGGCCAATGATGTTCTCAGAAGTTGAATGGTGTACAGCCTGTGCAGCTGTACATGGCAGCCCTGAGAACCCAAACAGGATCCATTAATGCGACACGCCCCCCCCCACTCCAATTCACAGTCACATTTTTGGAGTATTTTACAGTTTGCAAGGAATGTCTCCTACGTTATCTCAGTTGAACTGAGTAATTCTATTTTGGTTCCCATAATGTAGTCTCTCTCTACTGCCCTTCACCCCATGGGACTCTCTGTTGGCTCCATGAGCCCCCCTTAAACTCCCTCTCTGATGGTGACGGCCCAACTGAACGGACGACAATTACCAAGCACCAAGTTGCAGTACCGGCCCCAGGCTTTCTTCCCCCTGCAGCATTTACCTGGAATTAGCAGCGGTGGCAGCTCAGCAGAGGTGACTGTGCTGGTGATTACCAACGCATTCCTTGTTTGTCTTTTCAGCCCTGAAATCCTGTCAGTGAGGAGAAGTGATAATAACATGTTATTAAGCTCTTTCTGGGTAATGTAATTCAGGAGTCAGGAGGCAGTTTGGTCATTTATGTCTGTGAAAAGCTTAGAATAATTTTCAGTGTCATTATCCCCCATTTTAAAGAGCCAGGCTCCTATATATAAATATATATCTGGCCACTCCTGTGGGTATATATAGACACACATGTACTCTTAGATACACACGTGTGAATGTGTGTATAGGCATGTATGCCTAAGCACAGGAGTGTGGGCAGGTGTATATATAAATCAACACAAACTTCAATTTATTTATAGGTCTATGTGTATGCACAGAAACTCCTCCTTTTTATTCAATAGCATCATGGCTTCTGTAATCTAGGTTTTCAGGAATTAAATTTTATTCGTGGCCTCTCCCCTGACATGTTATAGAGTCTACATATTTGCTTGCCATTATAATTGTTACACCAAAAGGATAGGAATCCTGGTTATGAACACATCTCCAAGGTGAGCAGTACCAACCTGTAGGGACAGGGTTTCAGTCACCTAGTCATTTCTGTAACTCCCCCTTTCTAAGTCCCTAGTTCCTAGTAACCTTCTGATTCTACCAGAAAAAGGCTTTATAGTAGGCACCAATTATTTATTTATTTTTCCTTTAACACCTTATGCCTGGTAACTTACTTTAGTCAGGAAAGTGTGTATATGATATAATAGAGTTAGTTGCTTTTTTTGTTTGTTTGTTTTTTAAAGAGACACAGTCTCACTCTGTCACCTGGGCTGAAGTGCAGTGGTGCTATCATAGCTCACTGCCGCCTCCAACTCCTGGGCTCAAGTGATCCTCCCACGTCAGCCTCCCAAGTAGCAAGGACTACAGGTGTGTACCACCACACCTAGCTAATTTTTTAATTTTTTGTAGAGACAGGATCTTGCTCTCTTGCCCAGGCTGGTCTCAAACTCCTGGCCTCAAGCTAGCCTCCTACCTTGGCCTCCTAAAGTGCTGGGATTGTAGGCGTGAGCCACTATGCCCAGCCGTAGCTGATGCCTTGTAGGCCGTGGAATTTCCAAGCTGAAAGGACCCTGTGATCATGAGCCAGCTGTCAAACAGCTGTAGTGCAGTGGTGACAGCATGAAGACTAAAGTCTGGCTTCTAACCCCAGCTGTGCCAAGTGGCCTCTGGTAAATGCATTCACTCTGTATCCCTTTGTCGTCTGTCAACTGAGGAGAGTAGTATTTTACTCATTGGATTGTTGTGAGGGTTAATTAAATTAATATATATAAGGTGCCTGATGTATTTGGTATATTGGCTATTACCATTAACCCTCACCTGCTCTATGGCATTTTTGTCTCATACTCACTGGACTCTTCATCTCCAGTTCAGACACTTAAATTTTAACAGTGCTAGGTGAGTTAGTATTTCCCATCTATAGCTTCACCTCCTCCCTCCAAGGTGATTTCATCTAGTCCCATGGCTCTAGTAGATGAGGGAGCCAGCTGCTTTCCAGGCAGAGGAACCAGCAAGGATAAAGGCCCTCAGTCTGGAATGTGCTTGGTATATTTGAGGACCAGGAGTCCAGAGGGCTGGTGTAGAGTGTTTGGAGGGGAAAGTAATAGAGGCGAGATCAGAGACAGTATTGGGGTTGGGGAAAGACAGATTCTGTAGAGCTTTGCAGGCTATTGGGAGAGTTGGCTGTTACTTACAGTAATATTGGAATCCAATGGAGGACTTTGATTTGGATACGTTGTATAGTGACATGACATGGTTTGTGATTTAAGGGAATCATTCCAACAGCTGCACTAAGAGTATATTTAGGGAACAAGAATGAAAGTAGGGAGACCAGGTGGCAGCCACTACAATAAGCCATGGCTGTGGTGGGCCTGTGGATATGACGTTCTGGATGAATTTTAAGGGTAGGGCCAACAGATTGAGATAGAGAGGAGTCAGAGGAATGCGAGGCTTGTGGCCTGGGCAAACAGATGGTGTTGTGTTATTAGCTGAGATAGAGAAAATGGTGGGAGTAGGTTTTATTTTTGTGGAATGAAGGAGTCAGGATCTTGATTTGGACATGGTTCGTTAGAGATGACTTTTAAACATCCAAGTGGAGATTTTGAGTTGGAAATATAAATTTAATTAAGTAGAAATAGTCAAAAGCCCTGAGACTGGGCCAGATCATGTGCACAAGGATATCAATAGAGAAGGTCTGAGCACTGAGGCCTGGGGCAGCGCAGTGCTGAAAGGTTGGGGACATGAGATGGAACATACAAAAGGAACAGTGAGATGGGGGGACGCTAGGACAGTCTGGGTCCTGAAAGCCCATGTGCAGCAGTGTCTCAAAGAGGGGAGACCATCTTTGTTAAATATTGCTAATAGTGAAAATAAGAAAAGAACTGAAGGTTGATCCGTGGATTTGGCAATGTGGAAGTCTTGGTGACTGGCACGGTCAGGGAACTGGAGTCCAAGCCTTGTGGTTGCAGCTGCGTGACATAGTAAGCTAGTGGCATAATGCACAGAAAGGAAATCCATGTGACATCTAAACATTTGAAAAGATGCTCGCCTTCTCTGATAATGAAAGAAATTCAAATTAAACTATACTAAGATTGCTGTTTCGCCTGCCAGATTGGTTGAAAGTCGAAAAGTTTAATAATACACTGTGTTGCTTAGGGTGTGAGGGAACAGGCAAGCTCCAGCTTTGCAGATGGCAATGTGAACTGGTACAAAGTCTGTGGAAGAACTTACCAGAGTTCAGTTCAGGAAAACAGGAACCATGCTAGATACTTGTAGCAGAAAAATAGGTAATATGGGGAATTAGGTGATAGTAAATACACTGGAAAGACTAGAGGAGCTAAAGTTAGGATTATGCCACTACTTTTTGGGGGGTCTTGGTGCCACACACTGTGATCATGCAGTCTGGAAAGCGCTTGCTCCACCCAGACACTAGGAAGCCACAGCTAAAGTCATAGCTGCCTTGCAGTGACAGGTTGGCCATTGCGAAAAGTCACAGTGGCAAAAGCGTGCTTGTCAACTGCCGCCAGAACCGGAGTAAGAATGGCTTCTGCCCCGTTTAGTCTTTCATGTCTCATGATTGTATTCATATTGCCATTGGGAAGGAAGTCTGGGAAATGTAGTTCCCAAGCATCTGGCCCTGTGATCTATATCCTATCACCCTATGGTAGAGTGTAGAAGGGGATAGAGAGGGGTACTGGGTACCAGGAGACAGTATCTATTACAGTCTAGCCTTTGACTTCTCAGCATCCAGGATCCCTTTGTCCATATTTAAATTTCCAACAGCAACAACAACACACTTCCATCTAAAATAAACCATACTTACATAAAATAATGCAAATGAGAAGGTGGCATCTTGTCCAAAGAGCAAAGACCCGAAGTCCCATCAGTCATTGAGTCCATCTCTGGCTGATGTTCTTGTCTTTTCTAGTTCAGTCATAATCCCATTTAATATTCTAAAGACTAAATTAGAAGATTAACCACTGCCAACACTCCTTGTATAAAATAATAGGAGAAAGAAAAAGGAGGGAAATACATGACTAAGCAAGGAAGAATGTATGCATGTTTACTACACTTTTGCAACCAGCCTTTGTTGACCGTTCATAACTACCTTCTGCTATTCATTCCTTATTTCCTTTGCTCTCAGCCAGCATTCAGCCGTCTGGGATTCTCTATATGGCGGGGTGACCCAAGCCCTCTTTCTCTGAGAATATGATCCCTTGGTGGTTCTGCCTATATTAGGTTACTGTGATCTTCCATTAACTTACTAACGGACACAGAGCTATGTATTAATTAGCGTCCTCTCAGAGAAACAGAACTAGTAGTAGAACTAGACAGAGAGAGAGAGAAGAAGATAAAGAGAGAGAGATTTATAATGAGGAATTGGCTCACACAATATGGAGGCTGAGAAGTCCCAGTCTGTTGTCTGCAAGCTGGAGACCCAGAAAAGCCAGCGGTATAATTCAGTCTGAGTGCGAAGGCCTGGGAACCAGGGGAGCCAATGATGTAAATCCTAGTCCAAGGGCACAAGAAGACTGATATCCCAGCTCAAAGCAAGCAAGAAGCAAAAAGGGGTAAATTCCTCCTTCCTCAACATTTTTGTTTTATTCAGGCCCTTAGCACACTGGATGATGCCCACCCACAGTGGGGAGAGGCATCTGCTTTCCTGAGTCCCCCAATCCCAATGCTATATTACTGGGAGACACCCTCACAGACACACCCAGAAAAAATGTTTAACCTGGGCACCCCGTGGGGCAGTCAAGTTGACACATAAAATCAACCATCTAAATGTACTAGTAGGCATTCCAAAGAATCTTCTGGGTTCCAGACATATTCCTCTCTCTGAGTAGAATCAATCTTATTTTCCCTTGACAATCAAAATCAGTCAGAACTGAATTCTGCCAACAACTTTATTGAGGTTGGAAGAGGATTCTGAGTTCTAGATGAGAATGTAGCTGGCTGACACCTTGATTTTAGCCTTGCGAGAGCGTAAGCAGAGGACTTAGCAATGCCATGCCTGGACTTCTGACTTTCAGAACTATGAGCTAATAAGTAGATGTTGTCTTAAGGTACTAAGTTTGCAGTAATTTGTTGCACGGCCATAGAAAACCAATACACATTCAGAGATCAGAAAACTATAGGAACTCAATGTTCAAAATTATCATCATTAATAGTGGGTCAACTAGACATTATGTGCCTGCTGATATGATATGAAGCCCAATAGAAAGTTCACCAGCACTGCTTTAAAGCATTTTGATGAATTGTGTTAAATTTGAATCAAATCAAGCTTTTAGATCATATGACTATATTCATTTATCAAAATGCATAAAACTAAACTAAAAAGAATGACGTTCATTATATATAAGTTATACCTCAATAAATCTGGCTTTTAAAAAAACAAGCCTTTAGATCTTTATCAATTTGCAAGAAATACTAGGAATACTCAAATGACAGCATGAAGAAATAGGCATATTTAGAATGTGGGACATTGTACATGACAGCTGGCCTGATCTCTTCAAAGAGCCAATGTCATGAAAAAAATTGATAAGGAGGGATTGTCCTAGATCAGACAAGACTTAAGAGACATAGTAAATAAATTCATGGCATGAACTTTATTGGATACTGGTTTCAAAGAAACAACTGTAAAAGATATTTTTAGGACAATTGTAGAAATTTGAATATGAAGTGAGTTTTAGATGGTATTAGGGAATTATTGTTAGTTTTGTTAGATGTAATATTGATACTGTTGTTAATTGAAGAAATATCTCTCCTTTTTGGAGATATATGTTGAAGTATTTAGGGGTGTAGTGTCATGATGTTTTAAATTTACTGTGAAATGCTTCAGTTATGAGGAGAAAAATGGCAAAATATTAATGATTGTTGAAACCAGGTGGATGGTATTCTTTTCTCTTCTTTCCTGCATGCTTTAAATTTAAGTTGAAATTCCATTGATAAAAACAAACAAAGAGCAGGAGAAAGCTGTTGCAGGACCCACGTGGCTAATCTATAGCCCGTAGCCTTAAAGTGGGTAATGAACCATGGAATGTCAAGCCTAATGGCCACTGCAAACACTCATGTCTGCTGAAACCGACCTCAGCCACTTCCACTGGTAGAGGAAGAAGGGCTTCTGGTTCTCTTCTGCACTATCCCGAAAGTGTCCACATGATCATATGCTTTTGCAACCATTTTTGCAAAAGTAAGACATTTCAACTTCAACTAGTTAAGACTGCTGTCTCTTTCTACTTTGGTTTTCCATGTCATACTTTCCCTTATGCTGGATGATATTGGAGCAGCCATGGGAATTTTGGGTATCCAGCTAAAAGGAAGTTGAGCTGGGATGCATTGAGTTGCTGTTTGGTAGGTGTTTTTGTAGTTTGCAGTCATTTGCTAGTCATTTTGTTACAGGAAAGGCTCCCATGAATACCTCTACTTCTCACAATGCCAACTCACGTAGCTTTATGACACAAAGGTGCAGGGCCAGAGGTCATATCATGATAAGAATGTGTCTTATGTTAAGTATCAGAAGTATATTTGCAAAACTTAACTCATGATGGATAATAGACTTAAACCTAAGGCATGAAACTATAAGAATTTTAGAAGAAAATGTTGGGAAAACTCTTACAGACATCAGCTTAGGCAAAGAATTTATGAGGAAGACCCCAAAAGCAAGCACAGCAAAAACAAAAATAAATAAATGGGACCTGATCAAATTAAAAAGCTTCTGCACAGCCAAGGAAACAATCATTGGAGTGAATAGACAAGCTACAGAAAGGAAGAAAATATTTGCATGCTATACATCCAATAAAGCAGCAGTCCTTACCTTTTTGGCACCAGGGACTGGTTTCATGGAAGACAATTTTTCCACAGACTGGGGTGCGGGGGGGGGGGTGGGAAGAGCTGAGGTCATGATGCAAGTGATGGGGAGAAGCTGCGGCCCAGTTCCTAACAGGTCGTGGACCAGTACCGGTCGACAGCCTGGGGGTTGGGGACCACAGCAATAAAAGGGCAGATAACTAGAATCTATAAAGAACTCAAGCAAATCAGCAAGAAAAAAATCAAACAACTCCATTAAAAAGTGGGCAAAAGATATGAACAGAAACTTTTCAAAAGAAGATAAAAAGACTAATGGCCAAGAAACAAACGAAAAATGCTTGGCACCTCTAATCATCAGGGAAATGCAAATCAAAATCACAATGAGATACCACTTAACTCCAGAGAGAATGGGTTTTATCAAAAAGTCCCGGACAACAAATGTTGGCGTGGATGCAGAGAGATAGGAACACTCATACACTGCTGGTGGGACTGCAAACTAGTACAACCTCTATGGTAAGTAGTACGGGGACACCTCAAAGATCTAAAAGTAGACCTACCGTTTGATCTAGCAATCTCACTACTGGGTATTTACCCAAAGGAAAAAAAGACATTTTATAAAAAATACAACTGCACCCGAATGTTTATAGCAGCACTATTCACAATTACAAAGATGTGGAAATAACCCAAATGAATTAATAAAATGTGGTACATGTATACCATGGAGTACTACTCAACCACAAAAAACAATGGTGAACTAATACCTCTTGTATTAACCTGGTTGGAACTGAAAACCATTCTTCTAAGAGAAGTATCACAAGAATGGAAAAACAAGCACCACATGCACTCACCATTAAATTGATATTAATCAATCAACACTTATGTGCACATATGGAAATAACATTCATCAGAAATCAAGCAAGTGGGAGGGGGAGGAAGGGATGGGTAAATTCACACCTAACGGATACAATGCACACTATCTGGGTGATGGGAACACTTATGACTTTGACTCGAATGGTACAAAATCAATTTATGTAACCAAAGTGTTTATATCGCTGTAACATTCTGAAATAAAAAAGAAGTATATTGGTAGTGGAGGAGAAAAAAAGTTACAATGTACAAACCAATAGCTAGTCTGTGTAATACTCTTCCCCGTATCAGTTGTATAAAATTGTAAATAGGGAATTTGGTACTCATTGATGCCTAGTCAAAAATGAAAGCTTTTTCCTTTCAGGAGAAAATGCTCAATAATTTAGCTTATGTACTTACAAATACACCAACTTTTTAAAATGAGCGTCATGAATCATAGAGTTTATCAGAATTCCTACATTTGTGGGGCATAAACCTGTAGTGGTACTATAAATAGTATGTCTCACATGTTTTGTACATACCAACTATCAATAATAAAAATAAATTTTAATGAGCTATGCTAGAGGAAAAATTCAATTATCTTTCTATTTATTTTTCAGAATAAATAGATGATATTATAAAATCTTGTCCTCTGAAAAAGCAATCAAAGACCACATAGCCAAAGAAATGTAGGAGAAAACCTTTGTAAAGGTATGTTGGGCAGCTGAATAATTATAATATTTTTGCTGAATTTTGTGTTTATATAATTTCAGCTTTTAAAAATTTATAATACATTGTGATTGTTTTCACATTCCAACTATTTTAATTTTGCACTCTTTTAAAGAAGACTTCTGCAATTGTAGAAGTTTTGGACAGAGAGTGGCAGAGCAAAAGGACAAAAGCCTGGTCCCTCATGACATTGGGAGCCTCATGGCAGCTCTCGGTGGCCCACCTCCAGACTTCTTTTATTCAAGGGAGAAATAAATCTCTATCTTGTTCAAGCGACTGTTATTTTGCTTTTTCTGCTATGAGCAACCGAACAAAATCCTAACTGATATATGCATTTGCCCTTTGACTCAGCAATTCCACTTCTAGGAATTTGTCCTACAGATATACTGGCGCATATGCAAAATGATGTATGGTCAAGGTCATTCATTGCAGCAGAAGATGAGAAACAATCTACATGTCCATCCATGGGGCTGGTTAAATAAATTATATATATCCATAATGTGCTAGTATGTATCACATATAGGGGAAAGCTTGTTATATCAATATCGAATTATCTCTAATGCATATTATTATAAAGAGAAAAAAGTAAATGTAGAACAGTGTGAATTTTGTGTTATTATTTCTGTAAATATATATATGTGCTTGTATATGCATAAAACATCTCTGGAAGTACCCACAGGAATTTGGTAAAATTGGTGGCCTCTAGGGAAAACTGAGCTGAAGACAGGACTGGGAGGAAGACTTTTCACTGTGTTCCTTTTCAATAATCAGGTGAACTTCTAATCTATTTTAAAATAAAATTAAAATGAAAACTGGAAAACATTCTTACATTTAATACTTGTGGACAAAACATATTATATGCTTTAAAACTCTTTTCACATTAGAGATAAATAAATGAAAATCCCTTACGTCACCCAGAAAGAGGGATGCCATATGTCTGTCTTGCCCAGGGCAGTCTCAGTTTATGCCTCTTCTTCTAGTGTAATTATCAATAGTGCCTCACTTCACTCTCAACATTTGGAGGATAAACCATCCTGTTACCCTGCCTATAAAGTACATCACAGCCCATAGGAAGTCCAGCATAGCCAGTGATGAAACAGATGACTTATTTTTTGGCTAATCACCAGATAAAGCAGTTGGCTTGAGTTTAGGGCTTTGTATAAAAAAAAAATGTGTGTTTTTAATAATAAATGAATGTTTGTGAGGTGGGTAATGATCACACCAAGAGGCACATGGGAAAAGCTTTACACTTCTTATAGCACATCAAAGCGTGGGCCTTGCCTATTGGGAGTAACGGTGGATGAGAAGTCACTATGTTATTTAACTGATGATTTTCTCTTTCTTTTTTGCTGTATAATGCATGCACAAATATTACACGCACATATGCCACGACTCAACTTTGTAGAACTTACACATTTGCATTCTGCCTCCCCTTCCTGACTGTGAGCTCTTGTCTGATTTCTCTCTGTGTCCTGGCACACAGTCAGACTCACCAAATGTTTGTTGAATGAATGAATGAACACTGTGGAGACCTAGGCTGCCATCTGGTCCTCTCCTCTCCACAGAATCTGGCTGTCACGGGTATCATCATCTTTGAGACTGTAATCTTTAAGAAGGCAGGGACTAGATTTACTCAAATCAGCACTGTAACACCAACACAGAGCGCTATGCCTGCTACATAGCAGGTGCTAATAAATATCAGTTCAATGAATAAGTGAATAAATGAATGAATAAGTCTTTGCATCAGCAACCTGAGGACCAATCTCTTCTACTGATAATTCTCATTGCAGGTCTACCTGGCCCTGGCAGATGATGGGAGAATATGGAGGAAGAGTTCATGGACGAGGTAGGGTTTGGGGACCTTCTTGAATAAGGACAGAGGCGTCTTATACACTGTCAGGGTTTCCTATGTACCTTGGCAAAGTGCCTTCTGTGCCTGCAGTTTTTTTAGAGCATCTCTTCCCAACTGCTACATTCGTGATGGATGACGTTCCTATGTCAAAAAGTATACTCCCATGGGGATACTCAGATTTTGATAAAGTCTAAAAAAAATTGGAAGAAAACAAATGCTATAATACTTCTAAGTGCCACAGCTATTAATAATACACCCATCATAATTACTCGGGTCGTGCCATATTCAGAACGGGCTGTGGGTTATGCAGTTACCAGTGAACTAGCTGTCATGCCATCCTCACCCTTCCACCCAAGAATACATATCAAATCCAAGTGACTGTGATATTGTTTTAGATCCTGAATTTACTCTGGTCTCCCAAAAGGTAGCTAACTTTCAAATTTTAGTTCTTTTGCTGTTAATAGCAACAAATTGCCTTACAACTGATTGAGACACTCTAAGGCAGAGAATTGACGATTCTTCTGGTTAGTATTGCCTCTTTTGACAACCACTTTAAAAATGTAAATGCTCTTAGAGGAATAACACCACTAACTCCCTATGCACTTCTGTGCATAACAGTGGAAGCCTGTGTGTGTGTATGTATGTATGAGAGAGAGAAAGAGAGAGACAGACACAGAGAGAGAGAGAGAGGGGCAGAGTCTGGAGAAGGGGAAGGGAAGTTGGGGGTGGAGCTGCTAGAAAGAGGGTGGGGCTTGATTTCTAGTTCTTTCACTTACTAGCTGTGTGGCCTTGGGCAAGTTACTTGACCTCAGTCAAGTAAGCCTCAGTTTCCTCGTAAGTAAATGGGGTTGATAATAAAGGTATCTACCTCATAGGATTGTTGCATTAAAACCAATATAGTGCTTGCCATAGGTCTTTGCACATGACAAGCCTTCCATAAACGTGAGCTATTATTTTTTCTGGATGTTTGCTCATTCTTCTGATACACTGAAGGCCAGGTATAAAAAGACTTTGGCTGGGACACTTACCAGTTGTCACTGACAGTCTGCCGTTCCACTTGGGCTGAGGCTTATTGCTGGGCCAAAATCCAAAAAGAATTGGATCCAAAAAGGCTCTGCCCAGAGCCTAGTACAGCATCAGTGAGGGAGGCTCATCTTTTACCGTCCAAGTCACATTTGTGATGTGCAGAACATCCAAGGGGCACTGGGCTGCCTTGGGGAGTCCTGAGGATGTGGGAATAAGGCAAGAGTTTGACGCTGGGAGAGGTTGTTAGAATCCAAAGCACAAGTTCTAGAAAGCAGGAGTCTCCCCAGAGCAGTCCTTTGGTGGGAGAAGGGGAGGTGGAAATGTTAGGTTACAGGAGAGGGGCATGACCAGCCTACCAACAGCTGACTGCTAGCACATTGCCTGGAAGCCCTGTCTCCTAGAACAGTGAGCTGTGCATGGTTGAGGGCAGTGGCTTGGGAAACTGTGCCTGCAGCCTCGTCTTAGTCTGTTTGAACAGCGATAACAAATTAGCGAAGCCTTAGTCCGTTTGAGCTGTTACAACAAATGCTTAAACAACATTCATTTCTCACAATCTGGAAGCTGGGAAGTCTGAGATCACGGTGCCGACATGGTCGGGTTCTGGCGAGGGCTTCTTCCAGGTTGCAGACAGCCGCTTCTCCTTGTGTCCTCACATGGCAGAAAGGGAGCTAGCCAGCTCTCCGGGGACTCTACTTATGAGGGCACTAATCCTATTTGTGAGGGCTCCACCCTCATGACACAATTACCTGTTGAGGGCCCCACTTCCAAACACCATCACACTGGGACCAGGACTTCAGCATGTGAATTCTGGGAGACACAAACATTCCGTCCATCACCAGCCTACAATGGGCCAGCTTGAGGCTCACATTAACAAGCAATAAACTACGAGCTCAGAGTTTGGAGGCTAGTCACTCATGGTAGGACCTTCACTAGGCCAAGGTGCCTCTCTGAGTCTTGGTTTTTTCACCTGTGAAATGAGAATAGATGGTCTCTGACATTCTGTGACTGGGGGATGGTGAAGGAGGGAGAAATATCTGCAGTGGGTGACCTGCCCTTTCTGTATCTCACTGTCTCTCCCCCTTGTCACTCTCTCCAGGCCCCAGGGACATTCTTAGATGGTCTAGGATTCCAAAATTTGTGATCATCTCAGCCACAGTACTGACCAACTACTGATCACTGTGAAATTTTCCTCCTTGCCTGTCCGTCCATGAAAATGAATTTCTTATTTCTCCTCTTACCTTTCACTCATGACAGTGGTGACATAAAGTCATTCATTCATTCATTCATCTGGCAAATGTTTTCTGAGCCCTACCTAGGTGGCAGCGTGGTGCAAAGGGCAGAGGATACAGTGGGAATGAGACAGGCATAGTCCCGTGCTATTGGAGTCAGTACGGTGGTGGAGGAAACCAGCTTGGTGACAGGTGCAATGCGAAAGGCACAAGCTCTGTGAGGGCAGTTACTGGGGGAAAGTTGGATGGGGGAGAGGCAGGCAGGTAAGATCACTTCCACGATGGGACATTTAAGCTGAGACTTAAGTGGTAGGTAGGAGTGAGGTCCTGGAGGGAGGCAGGGAAATGAGGGTGTGAAGTGAGGGATGCCGGTTCCATGGGGGCAAAGATTTCTGACTCTTTTGCTCAAAGCAGCAAGAGTAGAAGAGGGGAGGCTGGGTAGGGGGCTGACCTCGTTTGGATTTCCCCAAAAGCAGATCTTGGGACACGGACTTCGGTGCAGGTGGTTGTTATTTGGGAAGCTCGAGTGAGGGAATACGGGAAATGAGAAGAGAAGAGAGGAAAGCCAATGATAACGCGGGTGGGTGGGTTAACGAGCCCCTGTTAGTGAGAGTGTGTCCGAGCGCACGTGCTCCTGCTGTCCCGGCGCTGCCGCCCGCTTCCTCCGCCCTGCCTCACCTGGCAGGTACCTGCAGGGGGCTGATCACGTTGCCGACACTGGGGGCGAGGGATGGAGGAGGCTCCGTCTGCTGCCCTCTCCGACCCCAGGCCCTTGGGTTTGCAAAGGAAGGTCGAGAGTCCCAGCAGCGGGCGCCAGGAGTCTTTCTGCTCCGGAGGGTGGGCGCGGCCTGGGCTGGGCCGCGGGGCTGGCAGACTGGCTGGGGGGACCTGGGAGCGAGTCGTAGTCCAGGGGCACAGGTAGCCCCGCCACCCGCGGGAGGTTGCCGAGGCCGGGCGTGGGGAGCTCAGCCCCTGTCTGGAGACGAATTTAGCATCGAAAAAGGCTTTTAAAAACCCCATCCCGCCCCCTCATCCCAAACAAACCCCCAAACTCTAATCTGTTGGCGGCCAGCCCCGCCATTTCCCAGGGCCACCAGGTAGGCTTCCCTGGAGACTGCAGAAACGAGGCGGCGGCCCGGCTGGGCGAAAACCTTCGGCCATCGCCCAGACACAAATGGTACCGCAGGTATGAAATAGAAGCTGTACTGACTTCTATAGTAAATGTCAGGAAGACAACAAAAGTTCTGACTCTGGGTGGGGTGAGAGCCGGAGGGGGCTGCTTTGCTCCCCTCCCAGGCCAGAGATCCCAAGCAGCCCTAGGTTGAGGGGTTCCTGCTCCTCTTTTCCCTTCTCGGGCTTTCTTGCATCTGGGTGCTGGATTTAGCAAATAAAAAAGTACAGGGCACCCAGTTAAATTTGAATTTCGGATAAATGGGCATTTTTTTAGTATAAAAATGAATTATTTAAGACAGGCTTCTATCTACTTATACTAAAATAATTCATTGTTTATCAGAAATTCAATGACATTTTTAGTATAAGTATCTCCCAAATAATGTATGGGGATATACTTATATTAAAAATTGGTCATTTATCTGAAATTTACCTGTAATTCAAATTTAACTGGGCCTCCTGAATTTTATCTGGTTGGTGACCCTTCTTGAGAGTCACAGCGGCCCTTGGCTCCTGGGGTCCAGGGAGCTAGGAAGGGTGGGCAGAGCCCTCAGGCCTTGTGCATCCCACCCCACTCCCAGCATTGTGGGTGCTCCCTGAGCTGCTTCAGAGTCAGGCTCTTGCCCAGAGGTGCCTGGAAGGTGTTCAATCAGGAGCCAGAAGACCTGGGCTCTGAGGCTCTGCCCTTCCAACACTGAGTTAGGCACAGTTAGCCTCTCTGAGATCAGCTTCCTCATCTATAAATGGGTGTATAGCAGGTGTAAAGCCTGCCAGGTGAGTGTGTGGCAGGCACATCATCCATCCTAGCACATCCAGTACCCTTTAAGAAGAAGAGAGCAGAGGTTTCCAACTCAGATGCCTGTGGGTGCTAGGGAGTTAAGGGAAATGAGAGCTACCCTTACAAAGCTCATAAACCATGGAGTGGAAGAGGCAGCTGGGATCCAGCACAGCTTGCTATTGTCACATGGTAAAGTGAGGTCAGATCTTATCATCTTACACAACAATCTAGACATCTGGATTTTCACAGAAAAATCTTTTTTCACTCGGGCTGGAGTGCGGTGGCATGATCCTAATTCACACTGCAGCCTCAAACTCCTGGGCTTAAGTGATCTTCCTGCCTCGGCTTCCCAAATTGCTGGTAATACAAGTGTAAACTGTATGCTGCACCTGGCCCATGCAAAAATCTGATTTAAACATTGGCAACTAATTTATATTTTTCTTTAAATGAAATATTTTAAACACTGTGTAGACCTAACAAATGAAACCTGATACATGCGTAGTGCTTACGATGGGCCAGGTGTTATTCTAAGAGCTTCATGTATATTAATTCATCCAACTACCCTATAAGATAGATATTATTATGATTCCCATTTTACAGATGAAGAAGTTGAGGTACAGAGAGGCCAAGAACTGATGCCATATTTGACCTTCAGATAGTCAGTGTTATCTTTGAAGACTAAACTTCCTTTCTGGGCTTGCCTGGCACTGAGCTTTACTGAGGACTAAAAGCACAGACTCAAAAGTGAGGGAGCTGTGGGTTCCAGGCCCAGCCTCTTCACTTTCTTATTAGCTATGCAGTGGCTGCTGGGAAATGTCCAACGACTGTCTTTCCAAGGCATTTGCCCATTTCCAAGGTGTAAATATTCCCAGCATGGTCTATTTTAGACTCCCAGGGTGCTGCCACTGAATGTGGCTTTAAGGAGAGGCGCACACTCTCTTATTCTTTACTGAGCCGGACAAGCCAGTTCCAGAGCACCACTGCTGCTACGTGGGCTTAGACAAGCTGATCCTTGCCTATGAAATAGAAATAGGAATGTCTCTTGATGTTAGAATGAAAAAGATTGTGTGAGTGAAGTGCTTGGACTAAGTCCAGCTCTCAGTAAACAGTAGCTATTATTGTTGTCATTGTGATTACTTTCCAGAGTGAACCCTGCCACTTGTCACCAGGTTTTGGCCTCATGCTAATGTACATAGTAGGCGCTTAACAAATGTTGAATGAATCATTGTCCTTATGCCCTGCACTTACCAAAATCTTCCCTCTTCTTCCAGTTCGAGCCAGTTCTTCTTCCATGATGCCTCCCCAATTATTCTTACCCCTATGCTTCTTCCCCTGTCCCCAACTCTGCCAGTTAAAGTGGGGGAGGGTCTCTCTAAGAAGGGGCGGTGAGGGCCGATGGCGTGCGCTCCTCCTTGTGGCAGGAAGCAGCAGCAACCTCCAGGAGGCAGCAGGCAGGCCTGCTTGCAGACAGGGACAGCTAAGAGGCCTTAGGTAAATCTTGCAGCTTCTCTGGCCATGAAAGGCATGAAAGTGGTAACCCCTTTCCTGCTTCCCAGGAGGCTGGGGGGCAGATAAGGGATCGCTGAAACAGAAAAGTGCTTTAAAAGTTAATTCATCACATACGTATGGTACTAGCTACTTCAGCCTATCTGTACTTTGTCTCCTGTAGAATGGGAATAATAATTCCTATCTCATAGGGGTTTTGTGAGAATTACATGAGTTAATTTATATAAAGTACTTAGAATGGGCCTGCTATATATTAAGTATTACATATGTTAGCTATTATTATTATTATACATACATGTGCTTATGGCACGTAACTATGGTGCTCATGGGTGACATCAGCTCCTTTGTGATTTGCCTGCATTGAAAACTGTTATTCCTCAATACCTGTGCTTCAGGTGAGGCTGTTAACCATGGAGCTCTGCGTGTCCCTGTCCAGCAGTGGGCATATGACCCAAACTGGGCAAAATGAGTCATTTTCAGGGGCCCATATGGATGGGGAAGGAGAGAGGGGCAGGCTGCTTTCTCAGGCCTCACTCACTGTGGGAACGAAGTGAGCCTGGAGCTGCTTGGGACTGTCGTCTTTGTTGCCTATGGACACAGCCTGCCTGAAAATGAAGCAAATTCATGGGAAAGCAGAATAAAAAGAGAAGGTCCCAGTGACATAATTTGAGCCTCTGGATGCAGCCATGTCCAAAGCCAGCACCACCCTGGGACTTCCCATCTATTTGTCCCAACAAGTTTCTCTTTTTAATTATTCCAAATTTGACTTGAATTTCTATTGATTGCAGTTAACAGAATCCTGGCAAATATAGTATCCAATAGATGTGGTATCCTCTCAGGATGGTATGTTAGCTCCTTTCTACTGAAAGTGGTCTAAGGCCCAGCAGCATTGCCATCCCCTGGGAGCTCGTAAAAGTGCAGAATCTTGGTTTCGTCCCCGTCCTATGGAATCGGGACCTGCATTTTAACAAGGTCCCAGCTACTTATATAGACGTTAAAGTTTGAGAAGCGTTGCTCTACGCTAGTGGTTCTCAGCTCCAGCTGCACATTTAAAAGTCCCAACACCCAAGGCACACCCCAGACCCACTGAATTGGAATCTCTGGGGGTGGACCCTAGGATCAGCATTTTTAAAAGCTCTCCAGGTGATAGTTATGGTTGAGAGCCACTGCTCTGACGTGATATGCTTGGTGGTGGCTAAAAGGTCTCATGCTTTGGGATTTGGCCTAGAGCCAAAGCCTGCTTCTGCAGAAGGCACAGTGCCGGGACGCTGTCTGTCTAGTCCCTTGGAAATGAAGGGAGCTGTCCCTTGTGGACGGAGGGCCTGAGATTGGCTTTTATACCACAGATGAAACCCACGGGCACCCCAAGGGAGATGTTGCCAAATCCTGGGAAACGTTCTTTTCCTACCCCCACAAAACATCTTTTCTTCCTCTGAGTTCAGAGCACAGAATTACAAAAAAACCTTTTAGACCTTCAAAAATTGAAGGCCCTCTGACACAGGGACTCAAACATAAGTACAACCTGAGTACATAAGTACAATCCCAAACTGAACCCAAATATTATTTTTTTTAATTGAACCATCAACTACTGCCAAAATATGTGTTGAGTTTTCATTTTCCTCCTAAAAATCATCATTGTGGTGAATCAATTCACTCTGGAACTAATCCAGATGCTTGCTAAAATCAGTCCACTGGAAGAAATGGGAATATCAAAATAGTCTCTGAATGGAAACTGGGCAAAATTCTTTGCTTTTGGGACTTAGCTCTGGCTGATCACTGTGGGAATTTGGCCTGTGGTCTCACGTTTCCAGTGGCCGGACAGATGCTGCATTCTCTCACCTTTCCAGTTCTCTCTGAGTGAGGATCCTGCCAGGCCCATGGGTCACCTGTGACCAATTATGGCTAGGTCCAGGTGGCATCATTAGGACATTAGCCGGCGCCAGCGGTGTGCGTGGAAAGATGAGCAAGGAGGAGGCTCAGAGCAGAAGAAGGGGGATGGGGTGGGAGTTGCTGGGGCTGTTTTGTGTTTGTTTTTATAGTTGTAACTGCTGACAAAACACCCTTTCTGGTCTGGGGCTCTGCCTGAGAACAGGAAGAGGTGTGGGTGGGGCTGCCGAGCTGGAAGTTGGCCTTCCCCGCCCTCTGTAGTCAGCCCCTCATTACCGATTCCAATCAGGCAGAAATATTTTCCCATCAGCTCATTATAAACTCTAACAAGGTCCCAGCTCCAGGTCTTGGCTGCTTTTCTCCTGCTGGGGATGACGATGAACAGCTTGTTGGAGCCTCTGGTAAGTCATTTGTTACAACATGTGATTCACAGAGGCAAGAGGGCTTGGGGGAAGAGATGGAGGGAGAGTCCCCTTTGCGGAGGACTGGAAGGCAAAAATGTCCAGTGCTTTGGGGAAGGCAAACCCCGGCCCTATTGGCCACCTAGAATCTTCTGGGAATCTGGGCCTAGAGATGTGTCAGGTGTAGACTGGCTCCTTCTTTGTGTGTGGAAGCAGGTAACATCATGCCACTTGCTGGCTAGGGATAAAGGGCATTGTTTTTTTTTTTTTTTTTTTTTTAGTCACAAAGGGCACCTTCCTTACCTCCTGGGTTGTGAGGAAAGTCCTCAAGACCTAGCATGCTTCATGGCCCAAGAGGCTGATTCTTAAACTTAGTGATTTGAAAAACATTTGCACACCAGCATTTTCCAGCGCAACAACTGCCAGTGGCTCCCAAATTCCCACTGTCTTCGTCTAAATTTCTTTACTTATCTAACAAAGCTTTCCATAAAATAACCCTACTCAAACTAGTTCTATTTTAAGCATGTTCCCCATCCAAAATTCTCTATTTGCAACTCTTGAGGGCCTGGTCTCTTCAATATCTCATAAAAATTGTTGATTTCACCTTTTCGGTTGTTCTTCCTGCATATTTAAGTTCTATCCATTCATCAAAACTTAACCAAAACATTGTGTCTTTTATGCAAACTTTGACGATTATACCAGCTTTCACTGGATGCCTACAGCATGGCTTAAAACAAGGATCAGTAAACTAGCTTGTGGGCCAAACTTTATAAACAAAATTTATTGGAACACAGCCATGCTCACATGTTACGTGTTGTCTGGCTGTGTCTGCGGTACAGCAGAGGAGTTGAGTAGTTGCAACAGAGATCATATGAACTGCAGAGCCTAAAAATATTTACTGTCTGCCCCTTTGCAGAAAAAGTTTGCCCTGACTTAAACCCTAAAATTTAGCACTGAAATGTATGTTATGCTTTCTTAAATTCTTCCAAAATGCCTTTTCAGATTCTTTTTTCCTCCTCCCCTTAACCACTCTGTACCCTTCCCATCTCCCCTCTTCTCCTGCTCTGAACTTCCATCACATTTTATCTGTATGTTTTTGGATGCTTTTCTATTTCTAAAATTTTAAATGGTCATTGATTTATATGTCTATTTTGCATAACGCTGTGGTCTGTAAATGCTTAGGGCAGAATCTCTTTGCATCCATCGTTGTACTCCTTCAACTCTTAGTGAAAGGGTTCCATAAATCAGGATAGAGCTTTGTTGATTCGGAGTCTACTGTGGTTCCAGACTGGCGTCCTCAAAATTGCTACAAAGGGTATCACCAGCTTCTGGAAGTTCTATGCGGAATAGGACATCAGGAAGAGCTGCCTTCCTTCTGGACCAAGGCTCCCTAATCCTGCCCTTGAATTGGTAGCCAAATCCTGCTTCCTTAGCAATGAGACCACAGTCTGATGGTGGAGGGACACCCTGCAACTTTGTGGGTGAATTACAGGGTGCTCTTGACCATGGTTTATTTCCATTCCTCCCTTCTTTTCCAACATGAACCCATTTTATAGAATTCCAGGTATAGGCCCATCAATTCCATGGAGGTATCTAAGAAAAAAGAACAGTTTCCTGTCTCTCAATCCTTGTTGCACAAAAACACAATGATATTGTGGAAGTCTGGATAATGCCCCTCGTGCACACCCCCAACTCCACCAGATATCCAGGTCCTAATCCCCAGAAGCTGTGAATGTGTTACTTTACCAAGCAAATGGGATTTTGCAGATGTGGTTAAGGTTAAGGACTTTGAGATGGAGGGATTCTCTTGGATTGTCCATTTGGGTCCAATTTAATTACCTGAGTCCTTAAAAGTGGGATAGTGCAGAAGAGCAGGTGAGAGAGGTGTGATGTGGGAAGGACTTGGCCCACTGGTGCAAGTTGTGAAGATGGAGGAAGGGGCCGTGAGCCAAGGAATAAGGGCAGCCTCTGAAGCTGGCAAGGCAAAGAAGCAGGTTTTCTCTAAGAGCCTCCAGAAAGGAACACAGCCCTGCTGACACCTTGATTTTAGCGCAGTGAGACCCATGCCAGACTTTTGACCTGTAGAATAGATAACAACTTTGTGTTGTTGAAACCACTAAGTTTGTGGTAATTTGTTACAGCAGCAATTGAAAACTAATACAGATACATTTATATTTTTAGCTTGGAATGGTTAACCTCTGCTACTTAAACCAAATGGTTAGTGACTCAGAGAGGCAAAGTGGGGCATTTGCCCATCCGTTACAGAAAAAACTGGTGTTGTCCAGATCCTGGAGCTGAAGCTGGGCTGGTTATCTTAGAAATCATGACCTTTGTCATGATTAAATAAATTAAGAATAAACTAAGAATAAATAAACTAAGAATAAATTAAATTAGGAAAACATGAATGATAACAGCAGGCTTTTTTCGCTAGTAGTCTATTTGGGGAATAGATTGACCTTGTGGTTTTTTTGTATAAACTTCAGGTTTTTAGCACCAGCTGATAGAACTTTGGTCCTCAAAGAATCAGGACTTGCGAAGTCTAGTTTCCTCTGGGCATTGCTTTGGTTTCAAAAACAATTGGATGAACCCTGTATTATAATAGTTACCTCTTGCCACAATAATGCTCCATAGAAACCACCCCTGCAACTTCACTGACTTAAAACAGTAACTATTTATCATTGCTCACAGGTGTATGCAGTGGCTGGTCAGTCCTGCTGATCTAGGCTGGGCTCAGCTGGTCTTAGCTGGGTTTGCTCATTCATCTGTGGTCAGTAGGCAAGTTGGCCAGAGGCTGATTGGTCTGGGATGACCTCAGCTGGGGCGAGTCAGGTCTTTGCCTGGTGCTAGCTCATGCTCCAGAAGACCAGTTGATTTTGTTCTCATGGAGGCAAGGGGGAGGGGTGGAGAGTGAGAGAGAGAAAGGGGTGGGGGGGAGAGAGAGAGAGAGAACTGACATGCTGTCATGCTGCTGTATTTTATTGGTCAGAGTAAGTTACAAGGCAGCCTAGATTCAAAGAACAGGGGAAGAGACTCAACGCTTTGATGGGAGCACTAGCAAGTCACATTGCAAGTGCTGTGGGAAGGATGGAGAATTAGGGCCATTTTTGTAGTCAATCCGCCACCAACTCTCGGAGAAGGGAAAATGTCCTTAGCCCCAAATAGCTTTTGCAGGCAAAGCGAACTAGGCCACTGCCCACATCTGGCTCCCACCCGCAGGCTGTGAGGACATCCCACAGCAGTCCTGAGGGAGCCATCAGAGCCTCCAAGTCCTTTCCCCCTCTTCACTGCCGGCCCTCCCACTCCCCACAGAGAAAGCTAGCATTCTTTCTAGACTCGCCCCTCCCTTCTCTGTCTCTCTCCTCCAAGCCCAAGGGATATCGCCAGCGACCAGCTGGCTTGATGAATGCAGCTTCTGTAAACCTTCCCCTGGCCTCTGTCGCAGCATCAGCGTGAAATGAACTTGTTAATACTCCAAGAGCCACAAACCTCTTCCTCCTCCCCAGCAGAACGCATCAAATTGATCTGGCTGGGTGAGCCGCGACAAACCCCGCAGAAAAAAAGCATCAGCAAATTTAAAGCCTCATGCGAGGTCTTGATTCGCCATAAACTACGTTGCAGTCAGCAGGCATTGACGCTTCTACCACGGTTGATACTGGGATTTATCGATTTGCTGTTAAGATGTTGATATTGACCAAGACTGAGTTCCAAATGAAAAGGCCCATGGCAGTATATCTTTATTGCTCAAGTAATCCGAGGACTTGCTAATCCTTCCCTCTCTGCCAAGAGGGTCCCACTCAATAATGTTGCAGAAATTCTTTAGGAACAGAGAAACCATCACTTAGACACAACAAGATGTTCTTTCCCACAAGGCCTCCTGGGTGAGGGTGGAGGTACAAGCACTGTGTGGAGTAACATGACCAAAGTGTTGAAAAATCTATTCTTGCCCAAACCATTATACTTCTCCTTTAACTTTTCAGAGACCCAGCACCGTCTTCTTGGGGAAACAGCCCAGAAAAAAACACAATGCGACTTGCTCATGAACAGAGTCTAATTCCCTTTCCCCACCTGGCCCACTTCAGGGCCTCAGCCTCGCCTAACTCCAACCTGGGCTAATGGATCCTGATCCCAAGGGGTGCTATGTGTCACCCTTAGTGCCAGCCCCTAACAGTGAAATTAATGTGACATTTGGGTCTTGCTCATTTCAAGGCCCACTAGGAACACAGAAAAAGAAGGAAACATTTATTACCTGCTAACTTATTTTCTCATTGAAATATAGTCTACAGTTATATGTTATAGCTATGTTAGCAGTAGAATTGTATAGGGTGGCTTTTGAGTTATTTTGGGTGTCGGGATCCCTGGAGAAATCAGCAAGGAGAACAGACAGAACAGGGCAAAGGAAGCAGCCCAGAGCGGCTGGGTTAGGGAGTGAGCTGGGGGGCAGAATTTTCCAGCCCGGCTTCCTTACTCAGCCCTGTTCTACTTGGAAGTTTCTAAGGCCCGTCCAAGAAGGAAAACTGGGGCCCGTGGGGAGGGGTGGAGACAGGCAGAACCACAGGAAGGCAGAGTGAAACGGACATGCTGTCCCCTATGTTCAGGGAAGTAGGTGCAGACTGCCCTGGATGCTGACTGTGTGGCTGTTGTGGCCTCTCTTCTGAGATGGGTTGTCCCCGGCAGTGCCGTCCTGTTAGCCCTCCCGGCTTGCTGCTCCCAGGGTGGGGGAAGGGACTGATCACAGCATCAACCTCGTCTCAAACAGGCACTGTCACACAGAGATTCAGAGCACAGACTTGACAGTCAGACAGTTTTGGGTTTGAAACCTGCCTTCAGCACTTCCCAGCTGGGTGGCCCTGTCACTTATCCTTTCTACGCCACAGTTTTCTCATCTGTAAACAGGGGGCAATAGTAACAGCACCGTGGCAGACACTGTTTATTGGCTCCTTTAGTCCTTGCCAAAAGAATATCGATTTTATTCAGGCATTACTTACCATGAACTCTAGCTAGGGAGGTGGACCCAGCTCCTGATCCAGGAAGGAACATGGGATC
>CAUYRT010094502.1:0-79239 GCA_963574885.1 Lepilemur ruficaudatus | reverse complement strand
AAGGTCAGGAGTTCGAAACCAGCCTGAGCAAGACTGAGACCCCATCTCTACTAAAAATAGAAAAATTAATTGGCCAACTAAAAATATATATAGAAAAAATTAGCCAGGCATGGTGGCGTGTGCCTGTAGTCCCAGCTACTCAGGAGGCTGAGGCAGGAGGATTGCTTGAGCCCAGGAGTTTGAGGTTGCTGTGAGCTAAGCTGACGCCACGGCACTCTAGCCTGGGCAACAGAGTGAGACTGTGTCTCAACAACCACATCAACAAAAATATACAAAAATATACGCATACACACTCAAACCTACACATTCCTGATGTTCGTTATTCACGGATTCCACAGTTGTGAATTTACCTGCTTGCTACAATTTACCTGTAATCCTGTAATCCTGCAACCAATACTTGCAGTGCTTTTGTGGCCACTTGTCGACATGCACAGAGCAAGATTTGAGTCATGCAACATGCACGTTCTGAGCTGAATACTGTTGGCCTCCTTGTGCCACCTCTCACACTGTAATCCTTTTCATGGTCTATTTGGTGCCATAGTTTTTTTTTTTTTGCATCTTTCTGCTTTTTGTTACTGATTTTGATGTTTAAAATGTCTTGCAATCAGAGTGCTGCAGAGCTGCCTCGTGTAAGCACAAAAAGTCTGTGATGTTCCTTATAAGGAAATTACATGTGATAGATAAACTTTGTTCAGGCAAAAGTGATAGTGCTGTTGGCCACGCATTTAATGTTAATGAATCAACAATGTATATTAAATAAAATGTCTTTAAACAAGGTTATGTATTGATCAGCTGGCAAAATGTGACCACAGACCCACAGGAAGCTAACTTTGTATCTCCCCTTGGAGCAATGGTCAGTATTCACTAACTCAGAGTTTGAGGCAATTCCATAAAACATAACTCCACAAATAATGACAATCAACTCTGTATGTGTGTACATGAAATACATAATATGCTATGTAATATAGAAAGTATACTGAGATAGGAATCAGAAAATTTAAAGTTTATTCCATGTTTGATGAGTAATCAGCCGTGGGCACTTAGAGAAGCCACAACTTTTTGGAATCTAAGGCTATAAAAATGAGAATAATTTATTACGTCTATTTGTTACAATTGTCAAATAAGATGTATGAAAAGCCTTTTATAGATTCTAATAAAAATGATGAAGATAAAGTTACTAATCTCAGAAGAAAAATTTAAATGAAATTAAAAAAGTAAAACTTAAAAAATTAAATGATGAATCCAGAAAGTCTTTTATATATTCCAATGCAGTAAATAATCCAGGATGTGACTGCATTAAAACAAATAAATAAAAAAACTTTTATGAGAATAGAAACTATGTTGTAAATGGCTGTATTTTTAATCCAATTTGCAAACTTAGGAGCAACATTGATGGCAATTTATAAAGTTGATGCAACAGAAATGACTCCAGACATTCCCCTGGCTGCCAGACGGCCCCTTTAAAATGTTCTAAGAGCGATTCTTTCCCTAAACGACAAATTGGGCTCCATGATCTTCAAGTCCTTTTAAACTATTAGTGACTCCAGAGCGGTTGAGGATGGGAGGTAGGAAAAAAGGAAAGAACTTAAATGCCAGTGCCTAAGTCTCTCCTGTGTGTGTGTCCGGCATTTGACATGCATAGACTTGTGACATCATAAAACTAAATTTTGTTCATTGTGTTCTATTTGGTTATCTGGAAAATTCACACATGTGGAATAGCTACTGATAGCAAAAGAATTATCTCTTTGCTATTATTAGCAAAAAAACATTATGCGACAACATAGATGAACCGGAGAACACTATGTTAAGTGAGATAAGCCAAGCACAGGAAGACAAAGCTCACATGTTCTCACTCATGTGGGAGCTAAATATTAGAAACAATTGATCTCATGGAGACAGAGAGTAGAACGATGGTTGCCCGAGGTTGGGAAGGGTAGTGGGGAGGGGGAGACAGAGTGGGGATTGTTAATGGGTGCAAAAATGTAGTTAGATAATTAGACAGAATACACAATATTGGATAGCACAACACAGTGACTATAATAAAGTTAGAATAAACTTTAAAATAACTAGAAGAGTGGAATTGGAATGTTCCTAACACAAAGAAATGGTAAATGCCTGGGGTGATGGATATCCCAATTACCCTGATTTGATTAATACACATTGTATGCCTGTACCAAAGCATCGCATATACCCTATAAAGATATACAACTATTATGTACCCATAATAATTAAAAATAAAAAAGACATTATCTACAGTAGACAGAAAACACTTCTTGAATTGGTAGTTTTAATGCCTTTAAACATAAATTCTATATTTATAAATAAATCTCACAATCCTAATGATTTTACTGTTCATAAAATCTCTAAGTCTAAATCAAACACCAAGAATTCATTACTTTTCTTTTTTGATGCTCACTGATTAATCAATTTATATTTTCTCATTTAATGCCCAGAGCAGCCCTGTGAAACAGGCGTTGCTCTCACATGACCAGTAAGGAGAAAGAGAGGCTTGGGAGGGTAAGTGACTCCCGGGGTCACACACAGGGTCAGTGCCAGGGCTAGCATTTGACCACTGGCCTTACCAGCCACTTAGACCACAACACATCCTTTTTAGTGACTAAAACGACAAAGCATTTTCTTATGCTCAGTCCCCGGTTGTGGTTATGGGTCCCTGGGCCTCTGTGAAGGAGACCTCACTCTGTATCGAATAAGGAAAACCCTCTTTCTTCCAAGTGTTCCATCTAGCTGGGTACCGACTCAGGCCTGACCGTGAAAACATGCTAACCAAGCGTGGCGGCCCGTGACAAGGGCTTAAGATGTGATCCTGGAGAAAAGCTCCTGCGGACTGCTGTGAAGGGACAGGTGCCACTGACTAGGGGTGACTGTTGAGGAAGAAAGGAGGAAGGTATTCATTCCAAGCCAAATAAACAATATGCACAAATCTTGGAGCACATCACTACACCAGGCATCTTCTAAGGAAAAACAAAATGCTTATTCAATTGATTAGGATGTTAGTGTTAGAGATTAGCAGAAAGCAAAATTGAAAAAAAAAATGGGCTGGGTCTAAGCCTCTTAAATTCCTTCTTCTTTAAAAAAACAACAATTTTTGCCAGCAGTTCTTCAAACTTTTGGTATTTTCGGGAGCACTATCTGAGAATTACCACCAGAGGGCAGGATTATCCTGAGTGCCTATTTTTAGAATTACCATTTTAAAAAAAAAATATTGATTTATTCACCTGTTTTCAATAGAAATGATCACTTCTCCTCATTTTGAAAGGGAGGTAGATTCCTGTCTCAGGACTTGATATATTTTCTCATTTGGGGCTAAGTCTTGCCAAATTCCTGGTAATCCAGTGTGGAGGGTCAAAAAGCAAACAAAAAATAAAAAGGAAACTTCCTTCCAATGCCTTTATTCAGCAACGATTCCTCTGAATCATTATAATTTTCCACCAAGCCTTCAGAAGAACAGTGGCAACCTCCCAAGCACAAGATAAGCCGCTGGACAGAATAAATCAAGAAGCTAATAGCTATTGGGATGTTTTTCTTTTTTTTTTTTCCTCGTTATATACCAAATCCTACATGCTCCACTGACTTTGAAAAAACAAAAGGACTGGTTTGATCTTACGGCACGTACTTTACTCTGGGTGTTGAGGACAAAGAGCTTGTCATCGGGCTCTAGCAGTTTGCATGCGTAAGCTATGTTGACAGCTGTCTCCTGTTTGTCCCCCGTCAGCATCCAGATCTTGATCCCGGCTTTGTGGAGGGCTTCTACAGATTCAGGGACTCCTTCCTGCAGACGGTCTTCAATGCCAGTAGCACCTAAGAAATAACGCAGGGGCAACAGGGTTTGTAAGAAACCCAAAAGCCAGCTGAGTTTCACCCAGTCAACAATTGAATCCTGTCAGCCAACTCGACCCTGAACTACACAAACCGCTCCAGTAACGTCCAGATACTCAAAGGAGGTGTGAAAACCCAGATTAAAATCATGTAATGTCATATTTTGGGAGAGAAGCCTCAGGGATCAATGAGTTTATCAAACTTCCTTTTCTCCTTGTGTCTAGCTTTCTTACCTCTAAATTGAAGGGGTTTGATCCAATTATTTACGTAACCTTACTCTAGAATTTTATAATTCTATGATACTCCCAAGGGTAAGGGCAGGATTTTAAAGAATGCTCTTGCCAATAAATTGCTATGTTTATTTGCAATGTCCTTTCAGCGTGTATCGGCCCACAATTCTCTTTCCTAAAACAATGGGGGCCAGATGTGTTTTGGATTGCAAGCATTTTTCAGATTTTAAAAAGGTAATATGGTATCTATGCCCTATTTTGTAATACCTGGGAACCAAGCACATTAATATTTCTGCAGAGAAACTTACAAATGCTCCCATTAATTAGGATAATAAAGACTATAAATAGTCTTACATCAAATCAGGCCTGATTTTGCTGCCAAATGAGTTTTGGCACTAAACCCACAGAGCATTTTCGATTTTAGAATTGCAGATGAGGAAATGTGGACCGACACTACTTGCACTGTCACGGGGAAATTAATTAGGAGTAGGCATCATTACTCTCTTTGCTAGATACTAACTTGGATCAATGTTTAGCTCCAAAATAGAGGAGTGGAGCTCAGAAGCTGGTTTCTTGGCGTGTTAGTGCTGACATCAGAGCTGATCCCTAGACTCTAAGGCAGTGGCTCTCAAACTTGACTGCCCTTAGCATCGCTTAGGAAAATGTTAAAAATTCCACTGCCCAGGCCACCCACCAGACCACCTGAATACAATCCCTGGGGATAGGACGCAGCTATCAGTATTCTTTAAAGCTTTCCAGGTAATTCTATGATGCAGCTCAACCTGAGACAAGAGGCGTCAGTTGTGCAATTTTAGTTAAAACAGGACGAAAAGAGAAATAAATTCCCTTAGTCCAGTTGTAGGTGTAGGATAAAGAAGACAGACCCCGAAGCCAGGCAGACCTGAGTTTCATGTCCGGTTAGTTAGCAACTAACTCTGTCAGCTCCTAGCACGTGACCTTGAGTAAGTCGTTGAACTGCTCTGTGCCCCAGGTTCTCGCTAAATAAGACAGAGATGTGTTGTAAGGATGAAAAAAGATAACACACAGTAAGTACCTTACACAATGCCTTGCAAGAAACTTTAGCCTTCTTCTCCTGACCCAGGATATTTATCTGGCTTTATACTCTGTGTTAAGTGTTGGGGTTTTAAATGATCTCCTTAATGATGGCTACCCTCATCCCACCACAGATGACGTCTAGTTCACTGCCGTGGAAACAGAATGGAAAAGATCGGAAGCTGGGCAGAGATCAGACTGAGCAGGGTAGGCAGAGCCACAGATGTTTATTAGGTGAAATTTTTAAAAAGGCACTGACCAATAACTTATTCAGAGACAGCCAGTGTTTTTCAAAATCCTCCATTCAGGCCACACAATCTAATCTACCTACCCAGTAATGTCAGTTTGTTCTCCAACCTCATGGCAGAGTCAAGTAGTAATTCTTCCCTGTTGTCAATGCTGGTTTCAGCTAAAAAATGATTCCTCAGCCACTCTGCATACTCAGTATTACTCATGACCTACGGGAAGAAGAAAAAAAAGAGCTATGAAGCAGGTCATATGATCTTGCAGAATCCTACCAGGACTGACCTCTGGCAAAATATCAAGCTGTCCACTTGTTGTCGGTATTCCTGCCTCTGGGCACAGCCATGCCAGGTCTACACTCTCACACTAGCTGGACGCAAGCTTCCCAAGCTCTGTGTTCAGACCAGTGCAACACTGATGACTGACAGACCCCATGGAAATTCTAAGTACCCAATATGATGAAAGTGGGTTAATCTCTTTAACTAAACCACGAAGTACGCAGATGGGAGAGGTCTCCAACTGGTAGTCAAATCCAGGGTGATTCCAATAGTGTCATTGAGAAAATGGTATCAGGGCTGTTCAGTTTCAGGGATTCTGTGGCCAGCAGCACCTGTGATATCTTTTGACAGTTATTTCATGCAGTTAATGATTTATAAAAGTAAAAAGAGAGGAGTCGTAGGAATGAAACAGGAAAGTCTTATTCCAAACAAAAATTAAGTGGAATTCCTGGAGAAGCAGCCAATGATGGCATATTTTCCTTTGTCTTTGGGTTGCCATGAGGGAGAAATCTACATTTCGATTCTTATCAAGCAGGGCGGAGTGAAGAGCAAAGGGAGTGAGGCCATTCCTCCATCTACTCATTCCTGCCCACGAGGCAGTTTGATTTGGGAGAATCTGACATCTCTTGGGCCACGTTGTTCTCAGGAGCAGCCTCATTCAACTGAAAGGCAGAAGTTGGTTTGACCTTGAACTCTGCATTCTTCCTACAACTGTGTGTGGGGTGGGGTTTTGATCCTCCACGCAGCTGGCTGACTGAGCTCCAGATCCCACCTTCCCTACAGTGGCTCCCCAGAACTAGAATTTGGGTAAGAAATCAGAGGTCCTGGTAATAACAGCCCTCAAATCATTTCTTTGGAGTATTGTCTTATTTTCTTATGACTTAAATTTTTTATTTAGAAAGGATATCCTACATACCCAAATTATTCTCAATAGAGAATAATGAATACTGAGATAATATCTAGTAAATTTATAGATAAAGGCTTATGGGCATGTAAGAAAAAAATATCAAGAACTTTTAAGGGGAAATTAAGGCTGGTCTGAAAGACAGCCAGAGTCCCAGGACTTTCCCCACTGTCTGGATTAGGGTTTGTCACATGCTAGTTTTCAGCAAACGATGGTTAAACAAGGGAAAGAACCGGAAAGGCAGAGCGTACCAGGCGGGCTCACCTTCTTCGCTATACACAAAGTGCGCAGGCCCCGCTTGGCGTAGTCATCCAAGTGTCTCTGGGTCTTCTCCCTTATTGTCATCTGTCGTTTCTCCAGACTTGCTTCATCTGCAGCAATGAACAAAGCAGTAGGGTCCCCACCCGTCCGCCCAACTGCAGACATATGTTTAAAAACAGTGATAGCTTAATCCGCAATAAACAAAAGGCCTTCTAGTTTCCAATCCCAAATGGGTATTTATAAAAAGGACCCCTCAGAATAAACCTTGCTCCTTTCTCCTCGGGCAGAGGGAAGTGCCACGAACTCATAACAAACACTGTTCCCACACCATCTGTAATGACAGTAACTACGACAATGCTAGCTGTCATTTACTGAGCACTCGGCATTTGCTAGGCACTTGGCCAAAGGCTGTTCATACACCGTGTCACTAAACCTCTCAGGCATCTGTAAAGTGGGTACTTTAAGACCCATTTCATGGAAGACTAAGGCACAGAACAGTTAGGTAACTTTATCAAAACACAGCTAACGATGGGGTTCAGATCTGAACCAGCTCTGGGTAGCCCCACATGTATTTGCTTCCCCACAAAACACTAGGCAGCTTCCTCCTACTTCGCCATGTGTGACGGATCCCTAAATAATTACTTCTTTGCTTTCATAAAGCCATCATCCCTGAGCCCTTCACGTCGGCTTTGCTGGAACCTACCTGGGGAAGCTGCTGAGAGCAACTCCATGATCACCGAGTCGGCTCCCTTTGTGTAGACCACAACTTGGTTGGAAAGCGGGTGCCGGACCACCACGGACATCCTTTTCCTGACCGAGTCGAAGGGCAGGATGTGCAGGAGTGGAAATGTCAACGGTCCCAACGCGCCAAAGTCCACCATGACCTGCTCTGGCGTCCGGGCCTGCAGAGTGCACCGGTAGGCCCGGGCGGCGTAGACGAGGGCCGCCTCATCTGGGCTCTCGGCCTCGTAACACAGGCCGGGGGCTGGTGGCCGGCCAGCAGGTGGCCCGCCGTTGTCGGTGAGGCCCGCGCCACTGTCCTGTCCATCGGGTTCCCAGCAGCAGGCCGAGCTGCCAGCGCCCTGCGGGCTCTCCCCGGGCCGGGAGGCCTCCTCTTCCACCGGGGAAGGCAGCTTCCCTCGGCTGAAGAGAGACAGTCTGCCCACCAAGGTGTTTGGAACTCCACAAGGTGGCTCTTTCCCGCTGGCAAGCGACGGTGAACTCGATCTTCGGACAGACAATCTCTGGAAGAGGTTTTTAATCTCTTCCAAAGACCTGATGGGCATTCCGCTCAGTGAAGGGCGCCTGATCTAAGCAAAACAATTGAGGGGGGTCTCAACAGCGCAGTCAAAAGCGGATTATAACAACGTCAAAGGCAAACTGGGGATAAATTAGATATGAACAGAGTTAACCCTCTCTTAAATAGCTAGCAGCCTGTTTCCTAGTTACAACTGCCGTGGAAAATATTAATAAAAAGTAGCCATGATGAAAAAGATCTAAGATTAATGACATTATAAATTTCTATAAATTAGGAAGAAATTTGACAACCAATAGCAAAA
Organism: Lepilemur ruficaudatus; assembly: GCA_963574885.1. Taxonomy (NCBI): domain Eukaryota; kingdom Metazoa; phylum Chordata; class Mammalia; order Primates; family Lepilemuridae; genus Lepilemur; species Lepilemur ruficaudatus. The sequence continues at coordinate 70,874 of CAUYRT010094502.1, read as the reverse complement.
GACATAAAATGCTAATATTGCTAGCAGTGGGCATACTTATAGCAATTTTTTTCTGAAGAAATAACATACAATACAGAAAACCCACAATCTCTATTGTGTGTATCCTAGTAATAACCATTTAAAAGTATAAGCCAATGAGGTATTCAATAATAGCAAAATAGAAACATCTTGAAATGTTATACAATATTTAAAAATAAAGGTTGTGAAGTCTATGGGGCAATATTGAAAAAGCTATAAGAATAGTGTAAAAAACGTAACAAACAATAATACACATAGCTAAAACACTGGAGAAAAATCAAAAGCTTATTAAAATGTCTTTTTTCCCTTTTATTTTTCAAACTCTATGAAAAGTTGTTACTTTGGCTTTTCTTTTAAACAGGCCAGTAAACAAAGTAGCTTAAGGAAGAAGAGTTATTAGCATCATAATGTGAATTTGAATTTCTATTTTTATAAAACATTTTATTTGTACCCTGATTTCTCCTAAATCTTAACTTTTGTGATTTTCTTTGTGTTTTTTTAACGTATGTATGCATATATGTATTTAATTTCAATAGATTTAGGGGGTACAGTGTTTTTTGTTACATGGATGAATTACATAGTGGTGATGTCAGGGCTTCTGGTAAACCCATGACCCGAATAGTGTACACTGTACCCGATAGGTAGTTTTTGATCCCTCACCCTGCTCACCTCCCCCATTCCAAGCCTCTAAAGTCCCTTATTCCACGTGTGACCGTGTTCAACCCCCACTTATAAGTGAGTACATGGGATATTTGCTTTTCTGTTCCTGAGATACTTCACTTGGATTATGGCTTCCAGCTCCATCCAAATTGCTGCAATAGACATTATTTCATTCTTTTTATGGCTGAGTAGTATTCTAGGGTATATATATACACACACACACCACATTTCTTTATCCACTCATGAATTGATGGGCATTTAGGCTGATTCCGTATCTTTGCAATTGTGAATTGTGCTGCCACAAACATAAGAGTGCAGGTGCCTTTTTGATATGATGTCTTTTCCTGTGGGTTGATACCCAGTAGTGGGATTGCTGGATTGAATGGTAGGTCTACTTTTAGTTCTTTAAGGAATCTCCACTCTGTTTTCCACAGAGGCTGTACTAATTTACATTCCCACCAACAGTGAACAAGCATTCCCTTTTCACTGCATCTGCACCAACATCTGTTGGTTTTTTGACTTTTTAATAATGGCCATTCTGACAGGAGGAAGGTGGTATCTCATGTGGTTTTCATTTGCATTTCCATAATCATTAGTGACATTGAACATTTTTTCATATGTTTATTGGCCATTTGCATGTTTTCTTTTGAAAAATGTCTGTTCATGTCTTTTGCCCACTTTTTTTCTTCCTGTTGATTTAATTGAGTTTCTTGTAGATTCTGGATATTAGTTCTTTGTCAGATATATAGTTTGCAAATATTTTCTCCCATTCTGTAGATTGTCTATTTATGCTGTTGATTATTTCTTTTGCTGTGTAAAAACTTATTAGTTTAATTAAGTACCATTTATTTATTTTTGTTTTTGTTGTATTTGGTTTTGGGGTGTTAGTCATAAATTCTTTGCCCAGGCCAATGTCCAGAAGAGTTTTTCCTAAGTTTTCTTCTAGAATTTTTATGGTATTAGGTCTTCATTTTTGTGTATGGTAAGAGATAGGGATACAGTTTCATTCTTCTGTATGTGGCTATCCAATTTTCCCAGCACCATTTTGGCTTTATTCTGGGTTTTATCAGTGATCAAACTTAGAATTTAACACTAGTCATGGAAGACCACAGTTAGTGTTAAATTTTACCTGGATCCTAAAATTTTCCCATTCAGAAATGCTCGGCCAGGTGCAGTGGCTCACGCCTGTAATCCTAGCATCCTGAGAAGCCGAGGTGGGTGGATTGTTTGAGCTCAGGAGTTCAAGACCAGCCTGGGCAAGAGTGAGACCCCATCTCTACTAAAAAAATAGAAAGAAATTAGCTGGACAACTAAAAAAAAAAAATATATATATATATATAAATTAGCCAGGCATGGTGGCTCATACCCATAGTCCCAGCTACTCGGGAGGCTGAGGCAGGAGAATTGCTTGAGCCCAGGAGTTTGAGGTTGCTGTGAGCTAGGCTGATGCCACGGCACTCTAGCCCGGGCAACAGAGTGAGACTCTGTCTCAAAAAAATAATAATAATAATAAAAAAAAAAAATAAAAAAAAATGCTCAGGAAATTGCAAAGTTTTCTCCTAAAAATTACAAATTTTATGATTGAGGATCTCATGCTGGTTGATTTTTGAACTTATCAGCAACTCAGAAATGAATAGTGGAAACCCAATCACAGATGAAGTTTCTGAATTCCACATGAATTCTGATTAGCTCCCTATCTGCTATTGTTACCTGACGCCATGAAGCTTAAGCTCTTATTTGCCTATAGGGATTTTCTTTCAAGCAATAGAGTATTATATCCTTCGGGAATAAGGCAATAATATTGCTTACGCAGGAAACACCAAGCAATGCCTACTTCGGAAAGAGATGATTGAGAAAAAGTGTCATGTAGGGGAAAAAAGAACATCCGGTGATTTATTCTCCAACTACATAATCACCTTTTCAAAGAGCAACTTTCTAGGCAAAACCTTGTAAAATACAGTTTCTGATCAAGGGCAGCTTAACTGGAAATAAATTATTTTTATGTTGAAATTGACCACCTCTGAAGTTGTCAAAAGAAAATGATCTGATGGAAAATTAAAATTTAATTGGGTTATGCTGCAAATTGAATTTTAAGTGGATGTCTGTAAAATGGGAGATAGTTATACACAAGGAAGCTAGCACAGCAAGTGGTGAATCACCAGCCTGTAAAACAAGGCTTTTTCTTAATTGAAAATGAATTTTCCACGAATTCTAAGCTATAAATAGACTTTAAATTTCAGCTTTTGTAGGAAGTGCAGAAAGAACCTTGGTATATTATAGATGTATTGGATTTTAGATGGAGTTAAAACTAAGCCAACTGGTACATGAAAAGGTACATTATCACTGAACATGATATTGCATCCAATACTTTATATTTTGCTTGATGTTGTGCATATGATGTTGGAGGTCTCGGAAGTCTGCTGAAAAGAAAGCTTGAATTTGGTAAGAAAACTAAAGCAAAATGAACTGCTCTCACCAGCTATCCTCCCAGAGGCTGAGGATAGTAACACTGAGCCATACTTTCCAGGTTCAAATCCCATTCCCCTCACAAACTGATCCCATGACCCTTGGCAAATTACTTAACGTCATCTGTAAAATGAGGAAGAGCAGAGTCCTAGCGTCTAACTCTCGGAGTTGTTGGGAAGATTAAACATGTTAACACCAGTAAATCAGTTAGACCATGGTAAGTGAAGAACTCAGAATAAATGCTGAATGAATGTCATACAGCTGCTATTATTTATTATTATTACCCATGTAATAAGCACAGGACAGATATGTTTAAGCCCAACGTTCTCTTCTGGAAGGTGACTCTTGTTTGCACTGGAGACCTTACCTTTTGCCGCGGTTGGTTAGGAGCAGAAACCACTACTGTGTTGCAAATTGCCAAGGCGATAAAGAAGTCGATGATATACCAAGTCTCCAGTGGTGGATTCTGGATGGTCTCATCCAGTGGGGTAAAGAGCTGAGGTGTAATCTGACTAAATTTGTCCAAAAGCCTGGTGTCTGGGACCACATCTGTTTCCTGAAGATCCAATAAGACAGAGTGTTGTTATAATAAGTATTGAGGTTTTAAATCATGATAATAATAAAATTGGGGCTTTAAATTAACATGAGAAGTAACTTTCATAACAGGGATCTAAATGAAGCATGACATGGTAAACTTTATTCTTCTAGAAAAGATATAATGTATATGGTGTCATGAGACGAACAGAAAAATAAGAAACATAAAAATAAATGGAAAATCTGGAGTGTACATTATTAATGGAGGCTACCTTGGCTATTAAACTCAACAGGAGACAGGAACAATACCTCTCACCAAAATCTAGGTGATTACGTGTATTCTCATTTGGAAATACACAATGCCAGAAATATATTTTATTATGCTTAGACTTCTCCCTTGGTCATAGAGTCATCCAACAGCAACTGATGAGTTCCAACTCTTTTCAGAGAGAGGGCATCATTCACACCATGTTAGCTGCAATTATGCGGTCTCTTCTACGGCAGAGAGCAAGTGGAGTTTGGCTCTGGCACGACTACAGAGCTGTTCTGTCACCATACACTGCGGACGTGGAAGATGCCGTCGGGTGTTCGCACATACCATGGGGCTGCTGAAGGCGGCCTGTCTGGAACTGGGCGCGTCACCGCCTCCTTCTCCACCTCCCACAGCACGAGAGCTGGCGGCGAGCTGGCTGGAGGGCTGACTTCCCAGAGGCCCGTGGGGACCCGTCCTGCAGCTGTGGGCTCTGGGTCTCGCCACGCTGCCCAGGGAGCCGCTGAGAGCGTCCGCAAGATCTTCTTCTTCAGAGACGGCCTCCTGATAGGACTCTAACCTCTTGGCTGAGGGACAAAAAATCACGCCGAGTCATCGTCTGGGAAGAACTGACTTCCCAGTTGAATGTCAGGCAGTTCCTCAAACAGCCCCTCACACCACTTCCTCCACTCTGGGACCGGCTGTCAAACCCCACCCCACCTCCACACCCGCCGTGAGGGAACTTACCTCACACTTCATTGAGAAAAGCAGAAACAGTCAGAGAGGAACTCTCTTCTTTGTCCATCATCAAACCTACCAACTTGCCTGCATCTGTACACACACGTTCTATCTTTCCTCCTGCGCTTAAGGATGGAGTATCCCCTCCATGTTTCAAACGCCAAGCTCTCCTGGGACCTGGACCTCAGCCCTCGGACTCCTCAGTGACTTCCCCTTAAAGTTCTTCCTTCTTTCACTTACACCAATCTCTCCTCAACGAATTTCATGCTTCACGTCCCTGTCTCTCCACTGACATTGCTCTTGTCTAGGTCACCTGTGAGCTCCAGGTTACCTAATCTGATGCTTTTGTGTCTGTCTTCATCGTAGGGGAGCCCTTAGTAATATCCAACACGGCTGACCTTTCTTTCCTTCTTGAAATGTCTCTTTTCATTTTTTGGATATCACACTTAACTGTTTTTCCTCCTACTTTGATGGCTGCTGCTTCTTAGTTTCTCCTGCTGTCTCTTCATCTCAGCCCTCAAATACTGGAGAGCTGCAAGAGCTCCTTCCCTCCTCTACCTACACATGATTCCTTGGTGATCTCATCTGGTCCCATCTTTGAAATACAATCTCTGTGTGTGTGACCGATATATAGGTATAAACCTATGCCTTCAACTCTGACCTTTCATTGGAACCTTAAGGCATTTGCCTCACCTCACAAAAAATGTTTCAGGCTAATCTTAAAACCAGTTCTATTAGATTCTACAGCCAATTCTCTGAGTCCTCACGCTCTCTTGTTTCTAGGGGTCAAAGATACTTCTCAGGATCTTACAATGCACGCAAGAAAGAGTAATTTAGCCTAAAATGGCAATAGTGCTGAGAATGGTAAATCCTTGAATAACTCAAGAAATTTACTGATGATACAATACCATTTTAAGAGTAGAGTACAGTCCTTTATCCATGGGAGTTATGTTATAAGACTCCCACTGGATGCCTGATGCCACAGATAGTATGGAACCTACATATACAATTTTTATATACATACATATGATAGAGTTTTATTTATAAATTAGGCACAGTAAGAGATTAACAGTAATAATAGAATAATTATAACAACATACTGTAAAAAGTTTATATGACTGTGGTCTCTTTCTCTTTCTCAAAATATCTTACTATACTGTACCATGGGTAACTGAAACCATGGAAAACAAAACCTCAGCTAAGGAGAAAACTTCAAAGCACGTATAAACACGAAGGCTGTACTTAATGATCATGCAACTTCTCCCAGCCACCTTCAGGGAAATCAGTCATCATGCAGCTGTGTCGTTAGTACAGTGCCAGGTAGCTCAACTATTACTGTAGGGCAAACTTGCTCAATAAGTGGAACTGCAAGAGTGGAATCAAGAAGACATGGAGTGACTCAACCTTTCACCATTTTGTGAAAAGTTACGAGAAGTAAATAGACCAGTAAAGTTACAATGTGATTCAGAAAACAAAGCTACTAGAGCCATAATTCTAGGCCCAGTGGGAATCTGGGTGTGATAAATAAAAGTTTCTTATCATATATAAGAAAAAATTATCCAAATGGCAATAAAGACTTTTAATATTTCTCTTAGTGTAGGTTCTCATTAGTTCCACAAATACCTCAACATGGGACAGGAATTCTTACCTCGTAAGAGAAAACATACAAAGTCTGTTCTTTTCTTTGCCTGAAGGTACGTACTGGGTTGGATACCAAATTATCCACTTTATTTCTCTTCCTTATTTAATCCTCAATATGCCTTCTTTTCCCATTCCCTTCTTCAAATACCTAGTACCCTGATTATAGCCTGTTACTTGCATTGATTTGGTATCTAGAAGTGGGCATTAATCTATGGATCAAAAAGTTTATCACACTTTCAATGTGTTCTCCAAAGAGCCAAAACTGAGGGTGAACAGCATTCAGATGAGCTTCCTCCAACTGTATCATCTACACATCCTCCATCAAACCTTTTGCTATGAGCTAAATCTCCAAACTTCTCCAGCATTCCAACTTTTACCTGCTTGGAAACACCACACTCAGCTAAGCGTCCTCAATCTGTATTTTCCACATATCTTTGATCCACAAACTTTTGTTCTAAACTAATACACCATATATTTCTAGCATTCCAGTAAGTCCAATATTCTGCTTTCAAGAACCAAACCTTAATCAGTACAAAATCCACCTCCAATATTGACTGCCTGAAAATCAAAACAGGGAACAAGAACACTGACTTTGATCTTGTGACAATTCACATGGCAATTTTATGTTTACATGCCTGCCTCCCACACTGCACCATGAACTTCTTAAGAGACAGGCCTATTTCTTATTTTAAAAACAATAATTACAACGACAATAATAACAGCAGCTAATTTATAGAGAATTCATTCTCTGCCGTGCTCTGCTCTAAGTGCCTTTACATGAATTGTTTTCTCTCGTCCTCTTTACCATTCAATGAGGTGATACTGTCATTGATCCTTTTTACTGAGACACAGAGAAATCAGATAACTTGGCCAAGGTCACATAGTTCGTAGGTAGTGGAAATAGGATTCAGACTTAGAAGGCCTGACTTGATACTGATTCAAGAGGCCTGGTCTGGGATCCTGGCACTTGTATTTTTAAATAGTTCTAGAAGTGATTCTAATGAAAACCAGAAGTTTTTCCCTTTTGAAGGGACAATAATGATGCTTAAAGCCCATTTGGGTGTGTTAAGTACCCAATGCTTAAATAAAGCACTTTTATCTCAGAATTACCAGACATTTAAGTGGTTGCAAACAAAAAAAAAAGACCAACATTAAGGTTGGTTTTTGCAGAAATTCAACACTCACCATTTTCTTTATGGCAATAATCAAATCCTGCCACGCTACACCTTCGAAAAACCATCTTATTCTCAGTGAGGGTTCCTGTCTTGTCAGAAAAGAGGTACTGAATCTGTCCAAGATCCTCCGTGATGTTCAGGGACCGGCACTGAACGGTGGAGTCCATTTTCTCATTGTAGAAATCCACATCACTTTGAATGAAATATATTTGTCCCAGCTTCACAATTTCAATGGAAACATAGAGAGAAATGGGAATCAGGACCTGAGAAGATCCAAACAATTTAAAAAATGTTAAAGTAGGTTAAAGAAAGGATGAGAAAATGAATGTAGCTGGATAAGCAGCAAAGATCTTAACACTTTATGATAAAATTACCTGTAATAAAATGATCATGGTCCAAAACATATAGAATCCTGCCAACACTGGTGACATGGTATGTCCATCAGGCTCGGGGATATTAAAAAAGAGTATGTTTTCATATCTGCTCAGCCAGATTCCATGACCTTCCAAAAAATACACAGACATCAAAAAGATGCTACCTATATATTACGCAAACAAAAAACTTTATTCCTAATGGAGAAGGGATGAGAGTTTTCATTTTAGTGGAATACCAACTGTTTGTTTTTGGACACAAACTCAAATCAAAAGGCTACACACTCTCCTGTCCCTGTTTCTGTATCTTTCAACCTCTTTCCATGTCCCTTCAGTCCTGTGGCAACGTGCAAGTGGGTAGGGTCAACATTAAGGTTTTTCAAGCCAAAGACGAGAGCGGTAAGGTGAAGAAAAAGATGACTAACAAAAAAAAGCTCCCTTGCAGAAGTCAAACATTCATAAATACCATTTTAAAATAAAGTAAATTAACGTCCTGTTGAAAAGATGTCAGCAAATAATCAAATTTTACCTACCCAGGGCACCAGTTAAACACATTATGACCAGAAGCAGGACACACCAGAGGACGTCCGTATTTGCTCTTCTTTCTAATTTGCTGCGTTTATACCGCGGCCCGCTGTTGTTCAGCATTGCTTTGGTTTCATGACCTGCGCAGGACATGTAACATGGCAGAAAAGAGATGCATTAAAACCATGAAGCAAATATCATACTTAAAAAACTCTCTGGCAGACAATTTAACAAAATGGAGTTACATAACATATTATGTATATAACATATCACTACATATATCATATATGTACATATCACTTTAGTCTGCTTTTGTGATCCATTTAGAAAAACAGAGACCAATGATTAAGTTTACCAAGACAGGATTTTCTTTCTGCTTTTGCAGATTGCATTTTTGAGCAAATGAAAAATGTTAACTTGTAGAAATGCACAGAGGAGACAAGGATGAAAATCAGAAGTATAACCAACCTGCATAAACCACAATGCCCACAACAGCCTCTGTGTTTCTAATGGTGCATCCTCTAAGCAACAGATTTTCTTTACTGAGACCCACACGTTCTCTGTTGGAATGCTCTCTATAAGAAAGACAGCAGATAGATTTATTTTTCAATAGCAACAGTGGGGATATAAAAATAAAACTCATGGTCCCTGAGTGTTCTTGATTTGGAGCAATAAGTTAGGCATTTCACAGGAAAGGTTTCACATCTCTGACCTATTTACTTCTCTTATTTCAGTTACTTGCTTTAGCTAGAAAAAGATGCAACAAGTTTCTATCTACCCTTGTTTCCTGTTAGTCACTGTTTGCCAACTTCTATTACTACAAAATCTCAAAAATATTCTGACTAAGGATCCTGATTTTCTAGTATAAACTCTATATAGGGCAACCTAGTAATTGATGAAAGAAAAATTCTTGATAGAATTAGAAAATTACTATTTTCAACCTGGATAAAATCAATAATCATTTTAGGCAAATGGTAATTGGTGGCTGCTAAAATCATTGCTTCAAAGGCTGATGGGGAGCCTTGTAATAAAAGAATGAGGCTGATAACACCAAACTTACCATGGGACAAGGAGACATCACGGGCCTCCTGATTTATGGGAAAGGAAGTCGTGGCCCCACAGGCCCAATCAAACCTCCATCAAGGCATCTCAACCTGGGGACTGTGGCTTCAGAGAATCTGTGAAGCCTTTGAAATTATATGCAGTATTTTTGTGTGTGTGTGTGTGTGTATATATGTGCATATATGTGTTTATTTTCTAGGAAGAGAATCTGTTTCTTTCATCAGATTCTGAAAATGATGCCCCTTGACAGTTTATAGATAATAAGAGGGTCAGAGAAACACGTTAAATGTTACCATAAGGATGCAGTTGGCCAAATCTAAAATACGGTAAATTCTGCAGGCAAAATGACCCGGTTTGTTCAACAAATGAACGGGGTGGGAAGAAGAAAGGAACAGTGAAGGGGAGATCAACATAAGGAAGAGGCAATCAGCTCAATGTAGAATGTGGGAAATGCGATAAGCTGAAAGACCCAATTTCTTCAGAGAGGAAATTTCGAGACATATCAACCACAGGCAATGTGTAGACCTTATTTTGATCCTGGTTAGAATAAAACAACCCTTAAAAAAATCACTTTTGAGACAACTAATTGGAGAAGTATGAAGAAAGACTTGGCATTTGATAACATTAAGGATGCTTCTCATGCATTGGGTGTGATAATGGTATTACGGTTGTCATTTTTGAAGTCCTTATCTGCTACAAGTAAATAGTAAAGGATTTACCGTGAAATCACATAATACAAGGCTGGGGAAGGAAGCGGAGGGACAAGGGAAACAAAGCTGGCAAAACTGAAACAGTTAAGGCTCTGTGACGGCACATGGGTGCCCATTGCACTTTTCTTTCCACTTTTTGTACGTTTGAAATTTTTGGTAATAAACCATTTTAAAATGATCAAAGTAATTACTTGACTAAATTACTGTAGTGGCAAAAATACAGAGCAAAATCATTGGAATATTTAAACAAATAAGCAAAGAGTAATTTTTCACATATCTTTAAAATGTCCTCTTAATTTCAGCATTAAAATTAGGTTGTTTTCTAAGCGATAAACTTCAGTCTACAAGTTGTTGCTTCTTTATTACATATATGAAAACTGTCAATATATCTGCTATCTGGGATTACAGTGAAAAGAAAATAAAAATTCTTCAAAGAAGGTTTCGTACTGCAAAGAAAGAATAAAATAGATTTGTCATTTCACTCCCATAATCTGTAAAGTACTTTTTTCTAATAGGTATATGTTTACATTTCTTTATATGCACAGGCTCACGTACAAAGAGACGGTCAGAGCTAGAAGCATCACATTTAATCTAATTCAACTTTTTAGTAAAACAGATGAGGAAATTAATTCCCAATATTCACATTTCCATGTAACATTACCAGGTAAGCACCAGCTTTAAAAAAAGTATATATACACACACACACACACACACACATACATATAGGTAAATACTCATCAAATTATTAAAAGAAGTTAAATTTACAGATGGCTAAACTTATAGCCTTTAGTTATTTGCCATGGGTGTAAGTACACAAAAGTTTTATTAAGTATAACTGCAACACACAATTCCACTCATACCCACAAAGGTAAGTCATGTATCACTCACAGGAAGCCTCGGAATCTGTTGAGGTCATTGTTTGGACTTTCACATTCTATCCTACTGGAGAACTTCTCCGGATCAACTTCAGAGTCCTAAAAATATTTTGAAAAATCACCAAACAAGAAGAATTCAAGGTTAAACCCTTGATACTTAAGTGTGTTGTCACCTCCATTAATTCTTAATAAGGCTTTTTTGCCACAAAGTTTATATCATTTTTCCCAGATTAAAGAAAGAATAGGCATAATTAGGGGACCCATAATTGGGATCAGAATGGTCTTAAGCATTAATGAACATCTGTAGGTGATGGGAATGTCTGAATCATTTATTGAAATTTATGCAGAACTCTCCAGAAGAGAGTTCTACTTATAAATACTCTCTTATCAAAGAAGCACTGAAAAACTGACAATATTTTTGTTGGTGGTCTTTAATCATATAGGTAATTTCCGAGATTAAATATATATGTGAACACTTTGAACACACATGCATTTGATCTCAGCCAAATTTTATAAATAAAATTTAAAAATAAGCTGGACGTCAATGTTTTAAAAAATTCTCTAATGGAGCGAACAGATCATTTTAATATGCTTTATTAAACGAATGAGCAAATAAGCAAAGAGTCTTTATAAAACACAGATCCTGTAAGTTACAGGTTCACTAAGAATAAGTCATGTCAACCTCCTTTCTTTTATTTTTATATGACTTTTTGGCTACTAAAATAAATGCTATGGTATTTATATATCTCATAAAATAGTAATATGTATATCATAGAAAGCATATGAAAAAATGTGAATGATATGATCATATGATTTGATTTGCTAATAACATCTATGGAGTTCTTTTGATGTACTAGAAGCTACTATGCACTTTAAATATATTAACTCATTTCTTCTCCACAACCCCGTGAGGTAGCTACCATAATTAGGCCTAATTAACAGATGAGGAGAGAAACACAAAGAGTATCAGTAATTTGCCAAAGCTCTCAAAACAAGAAGGAATTTGGACCAGGATGACAATCAAGGTCATTGGATTCCAGAGGCTCACCCTTAACTGAGCCCACAGTGTGCTGATTAATCAACCAATCAACTGACATCGGCCTACAAGTAGGTATTTCATGGTACAACAGAAATTTAAGTTGTGCAAGATTTTTACCAATATCTCAGGTGCAGGACTACCTACAACAGTGAAATGACAGTCGGCTGAGAGACATTAATCATGGAGGATCTAAATGACAGCCATAGGTAGAAAGACGGGCAAAATGAGACATAAAATTTGCCAAAGATAAGGGTATTAGTAGGCTAAAACACTTTTTGGTTTACAAGGTGAAGGAACTCTGACTTAATAGTGTTTCAGGTGGGCCGGGCGCAGTGGCTCACGCCTGTAATCCCAGCACTCTGGGATGCTGAGGCGGGAGGATTGCTCAAGGTCAGGAGCTCAAAACCAGCAAGAGCGAGACCCCGTCTCTACTATAAATAGAAAGAAATTAATTGGCCAACTAAACATATATAGAAAAAATTAGCTGGGCATGGTGGCACGTGCCTGTAGTCCCAGCTACTTGGGCGGCTGAGGCAGGAGGATTGCTTGACCCCAGGAGTTTGAGGTTGCTGTGAGCTAGGCTGACGCCACGGCACTCTAGCCCGGGCAACAGAGTGAGACTCCGTCTCAAAAATACATATATATATATATATATTTTTATAAGGTCTTCACACTGCATGGGAAATAGTATATTATTATTTCAAGGTGGAATGTTAAAAGTTAGAAAGATGTTATGGTAGTCAGCCTCTAAGATGGCTTCCAATGATCCACACCTTCTATTATTCGTGCCCTTGTGTAATGTCCTCCCTTTGAATGTATGCCGGATATAATGACTCACTTCAAACAAATAAAATAAAGCAAAAGTACTGGGATATAACTTCCAAGATTATGGTACAAAAAAAAAAAAAAGACTCTGGCTTCTATCTTGTTCACCCCCTCTTGTTATCTCCCCCTTACTCTGATGAAAATAGCTGCCATGTGGTAAACTGCCCTTGTAGAGTTCCATGGGGCAGGGAACTGAAGGGGGCTTCTGGCCAACAGTCAGTGAGGAACTGAGGCCCTCAGTCCAACCAACTACAAGAAACTGAATCCTGCCAACAATCACATAAGTGAACTTGGAAGTGCATCTTCCCTCAATCAAACTTTCAGATGAGACGACTGCAGCCCCAGCCAACATGTTGATTGCAGCCTTGTGAGAGCTCTTGAGCCAGAGAACCGAGCTAAGCCATGTCTGAACCCCAACTCTCATAAAGTGCAAGATTATAAATGTCTGTGGTGTTAAGCCACCAAATTTAGGGATAAGTTGTTATGCAGCAATACATAACAAATATAGTTATATTGGACATTCTAGAATAACCACTAGAAGAAAAATACAAAATAAAGAGTATTACTAATGAGCCTATATAGATAAAATGGAATCTTAAAAATACTCGAGTATTCCAAAGCAAGAAAAGTGTTAAAAAGAGGCTGGGCGCGGTGGCTCACGTCTGTAATCCTAGGACCCTGGGAGGCTGAGGCCGGAGGATTGCTCAAGGTCAGGAGTTCGAGACCAGCCTGAACAACAGCGAGACCCCGTCTCTACTAAAAAAATAGAAAGAAATTAGCTGGACAACTACAATATATATATATATATATATATGAAAAAATTAGCCAGGCACAGTGGCGCATTTCCTGTAGTCCCAGTTACTTGGAAGGCTGAGCTTGAGCCCAGGAGTTTGAGGTTGCTGTGAGCTAGGCTGACACCATGGCACTCTAGCCTGGGCAACAGAGTGAGACTCTGTCTCAGGAAAAAAAAAAAGTTAAAAAGGACCAAACATTTATTGAGCGTCAACCATAATAAAGGCAGGGAGTCAGGTGCTAAGAATATAAAGTCCCTGCCTAGACTTAAAATAGTTCACACTTCTAGTCAGGGGCAGGGATTTAGTTAGAAAAGTACACAGAAGAAAACAAGTCTAATAAGCATGGTATGCACACATCCTATGCCTTGGTGGTTTCAGGGCAGAACAGTCTCTCAAGCACAGGGGAAACCAGGGAAGCAGATTTGAGATGGGCCTTGAAGAATGGCAAAATTTTCAGCACTGAGAAATGTGGGGGAAAGGTAAAATATTCCAAGCAGAGAGTACACAGAATCATAGGCTGAGTCGAGAAAGCTAAAGGGATATGTTGAAGGAAAAAGTCAGAGGAGGGAAGGCCAGAGAGCTTATGGAGACCCAGAATCCTACTTTCTAACAGAGATCTAAAGAGAAGATGGTATAAAGGAGTGTGAGGCTGTAAGACGAAATGCCACTGAAGGAGCAAGGAGAGCACTGAAAACAGGCCACTGGAACTGACTAAGGGACAAGCACAGCCTAATGCAGGAATGGTATCAATTTGCACACGTCCCTACTATCAGACCAGTAACAGGTATCACTAATTAATGACAGCACTGAGACTGTACATGGCCTCAGCTTCTTTCTCAACACAATGTTTCAGGCAGCTACTACCAAAGCACCAAAATTGGCACAGGAGATGAAATGCATTTGTCACCTGTGGCCTGATAATTTAAGGTCTGTGGGGATAAAGGATGTAAAGAGCTTATTTTGACATCCATTCAGGAGGCTCATTATATGTAGGGGTGAAAAACAAGGAAAACCCTGCTCTAACTGAGAAGTTTGTAGTCTTTCCAAAATCATGAATATCTTACGGGGATAAAATGGATCAGGCTTCAAAAGGAAGTCTACAACTTCCAAAGCAGCAGGACCACCTAAATTCATCCTGATAATCAATAGGTTAAAAAGAGGGAGAACTGACTTCCTCAACCTGATTAAAAAAAAAAAAAACACCTAGGAAAAACCCACAGCTAACATCACACTTAATGGTGAAAGACTAAATACTTTCCCAGTGAGATTAGAAACAAGATAAGGATGTTTGTTTTAGCCACTTTTATTCAACATTGTACTGGAAGTTTTAGGAAGAGCAATTAGGCAAGATAATGAAATAAAAGGCATCCCAATTGGAAATGAAGAAGTAAAACTATTTGCAGATAACATGATATTGCATATAGAAAATCTTAAGGAATATACTAAAAATTTATTACAACTAATAAACAAGTTCATTAAGGTTGCAGGATACATGATCAATATACAAAAATTATTTGTATTTCTACACAATAACAATGAGCAAATGAAAAATGAAATTAAGGAATTCATTCCATTTATGATAGCATCACCAAAAATAAAATACTTAGGAATAAATTTAAGAAAAGGAGTACAAAATTTATACTCTGAAAACTAAAATGCATTGTAGAAAGAAATTAAAGAGGACCTAAATTAATGGGAAGACATCCCCTGTTCATGAATCAGAAGACTTAATATTGTTAAGAAGACAATACTCCCCAAATTGATCTACAGATTCAATGTAATCCCTATTAAAATCTTAGCTTTCTTTGCAGAAATCAGTGAGTTCATCCTAAAATTCGTATGAAAAAAATAAGAGAACCAGGATATCCAAGACAATCATGAAAAAGAACAAACTTAGAAGACTTACTTCTCAATTTGAAAACATTAATCAAGACAATAAGATACTGTCATAAGGACAGACATACAGATCAATAGAATTGAGAGAGTCCAGAAGTAAAGTCACATTTACAATCAATTATTTTCCACAAGGGTGCTAAAACAGCAGGGCAAAATTCAGTGAAAACACAATAGCCTTTTTTTACATCGTAATATCAATTTTTATTAGGATTTGTGACAATTATTTTGCAGTATAAAAATATGACTGTTTTCGTGCTAATATTTCAAAACCTACAATACATGTTTTCTTAAAAGATACTCAAAAAAGTATTTTTATCACAATTCTGCTACCTGATTTTAAAAAATTACTGTATATTTTATGTCATTGTGATTGATATGTTCATTTTATAAATTAGATAGCATACAATGTTTTCATCTATATGTACAAATTAAAGATTGTGCAGCAAGCACCCATGTTGTCACGGCCCAAGTGTAACTACAGGACACTGGTCACTGCCCTGAAGCCATCAGTTCCTTCCAGCCAGTAACATCCTCTCGCTCACCCAGAGGTCACCAATTCTTGACTTCTGTGGTCATTACCTCCTTCTTGCTGTAGATTCACCACCTGATATAGTTTAGATTCTCCTGTTTATGACCTTTATATAAATGGAGTCAAACTTTATATATTTTTTGTGATTTGCCCTTTTCAGTTAATATCATGAGAGTTAGCCTTGCGTGTTGCTTGAGCTTATTCATCTTCACTGTTGTTTAGCATTCCATCGTATTAATATGAATAAACTACAGATTGTCCACAGTCTTACTGATAAACATTTTCTGGATTTTACTATTACAAACTATGAATATTCTTCTTGTATGTCTCAGTGCAATATCTAAGGTCTATAGCTGAGAGAGTCATTGCTGGGGCATAAGACTATGCATCCCTTCAACTTTATTAGATAATACCGAACTGTTTTCCAACCTGCTTGTACCAACTTATACTCCCACAGAAGTGGGTAAGACTCCATTCCCACAGTAACAAGGCTTGGTGCATCAGACATTTTTATTCTTGCCACTCTTGTGTTATAATGGTATCTCAATGTGATTTTAATTTGCATTTTTGATTACCAATGAGGCTGAATACATTTTTGTTTATTGCCCATTTAGATTTCTCCTTTTATATAATAATTAATGGTATTTCTCATATGTGCTCTTTTTGTCCCAGCTGTAGTTATCAATGTATTCTGGATATTCAATAATGTGTTATGTTTTTGCATATATCTTCTTCCATTTTATGGCTTGTCTTATGATTATCCTTATGATATTGTTTGATGAACAAAATTATTTCACTTCAATGAAGTTGAATATATGAACTTTTCCTTTACAAATGCTTTTATGGCTTAAAAAGTTATTTTCTGCCCTGAGGCCATGGAGACACTCTCCAATATTATCTTCAAAGGGCTTTTTACTTTTGCTTTTCATATTGAGATTTTTAATAAATCTGCAAAATTTTTTTTTGCGTATGATAAGGTAGTAATCTGCTATCAAATTGTTCTACCATCTTTATTAAAAAGTTTCTCCTTTAACATCTGCAATTCCTCCTCTGAGGTATGTCAAAATCCATGAATTCCTAAATCTGTTTCTCAAATTCTGTTACACTGATCTAGATAACTACTCCAGCACTAATACAAAGTCTTATTTATTATAGCTTGAGATTTGGAAAGGCGAGTATGCCCATTTCTTTGTTTTGTTGTTGTTGTTTTGTGTCTCTTTTTAGCTCTTTCCATTACCCTATAAGTTTAAGAATCAGCTTAACAAATCCCACAAAAAATAGCTGGGGTTTTGATTGTGATTACATTTGATCTGTGGATTAATTTGGGGAGAATTACCTGCTTCATAATATCAAGTCCACTAGTCTACAGTGGCAGTTTATTTGTCTGCTTAGGTACATCATCTTTAATGTTTCTCAATAAGATTTTATAAACTACAGACAGGTCTTATATAGCTTTGGTTAAATTTTTCCAAATAACTTAATGGCTCTTGATACCATTGCAAATGACATCTTTTTCTAAATTTTGTTTGTATGTAGAAATACAACTGATTTTTGAACCAAATTTATATCCAACAACTTCTTAACTATTATTAATCCTAAACCTTTATTGTAAATTCTTATGGATTTTCTATTCGTATAATCATATCTATGCAACATAAAAGTTTTGGTTTTTTTCTCAATTCTTATATCTTTCTTTGCTTTCCTATGCTATTTAGATTTGCACTAAATTATTAAAGAAGGACTGACTGAAAGCATCCTTGTCCTGTCCCTTTCTGAAATGTCCTCTGATAACTCCCTAAATTTAGCAGCCAAACCAAGACCTAGAAATTCTGAGCAACAGACACAGCTGTGACATAACTGTGCCACTCTTCCCTAGCTACTGAGCCTCTGCTTTACCCATAATATAATCCATTAATTCTCCACTAGATGCCTCTGCTATGATAAAATACTCTGGCCAGTGGGCAAGGTATTGTAAATATATAAAAAAGGAATCCCATAAATTTCTGTAACTGGATCCAAGTTAATGCTGTTAAAACTAAACAGGTCATCACAGATGAAGTCCACATGAAATCTCAGAGCATGGTCATCCCACCACCATCACTGAGGCCTGCTTTCCACAACCTTGTACCTGCCCCACTGGAAGTCATGCCATGCATGGCTGATATGGGGCGAGGAGGGAACTGTGAACAATAGTCTTTTCAGCAAATGGTTCTGGGTCAAGTCAATATCCACATGCAAAAGGACAAAGTTGGACCCCTACTTCACACCATATACAAAAGAATTAACTCAAAATAGGTCAAAGACAGAAATGTAAGAGCCAAAACAATAAAACTTTTAGAAGAAAACATAGCTGCGTATCTTCACGACTTTGGTGGCTTCTTAGCTATGATGCCCAAAACACAAACAACAAAAGAAAACAATACATAAAGTGGACATCATCAAAATTTTAAACCTTTATGCTTCAACGAACACCATCAAGAAAGTATAAGAAAACTCAGAGAATGGGTGAAAATTTTTACAGATCCTATCATTGACAAGAGACTTGTATCTGGAATATATAAAGAATGATTATAACTTTTTATAACTTAAAGGACAAGTAATCCAATTTAAAAATTGGCAGAGAATTTGAATAGATATTTCTTCAAAGAAAATATACAAATGGCCAACAAGTAGATGAAAACATGATCAATATAGCTAGTCCTCAGAAAAATGCAAATCAAAACTTCAATGAGCTACCACTTCACACACCTACTAAGATGGTTATGATGAGAAAGATCCATAACAAGGTTTGGAAAGAATGTGGAAAAACTGAAGCCCTCATACATTGCTGGTGGAAATGTAAAATGGTGCAGCCACTTTGGAAAACAGTCTGGCAGTCCCTCGAAGAGTTAAATATAGAGTTACCATATGACCTAGAAATTCCACTCCAAGAGAAATGAAAACATATGTCTGCACCAAGAGTTGTACACAAATATTCACAGCAGCATTATTCATAATAGTCGAAAACTAGAAACAACCCACATGTCCATCAACCGATGAATGGATAAACAAAATGTGGTATATTCTTGCAATGAAATATTATTCTGCAATAAAATGAAATGAAGTACTAATTGATACTACAACATAGATGAACCAAGAAGTGAGTCACAAAGGACCACGTATTGCATTATTCCATTTATGGTAAACACGCAGAATACACAAATCTCTAGAGACAGAAAGTAGATTAGTAGTTGCCTAAGGCTGTGAGGAATGGGGAGATTGTGGGTGAAGGCTAAGGCATGAGGGGTTTCTTTTTTGGAGAATGAAAGTGCTCTAAAATTGACTGGTTTTGGATATACAACTTTGTAAATATACTAAAATACATTGAGTTTTACCTTTTAAATGTGTGAATTGTGTGGTCTGTGAATTATATATCACAAAAATTGTTTTTCCTAAAAGAGGGAACTAAGAAAGGGCTTGAGAGACCTACTCAAGTAGCTGAGTTGTACATGGGTTGCTGGTGCCATTGCTTTCCTAAACTGGAAACAATGGAAGTGTTTCCAAGCCAGATCCATAGAAGAACCCCACTGGAATCCCAGGTCTGGGATTAGGTACTTCCAAGGCCTGCAGTTTGCTGGACCTCACCCAGCATGGAGCCAGTCACCAGCCTGTCTTTTCTGATTAGAGACAATGGATAGCTATGAGGTGTTACAGCCTGGCTAACATATAAATGCGATTTTCTGCCTGAGCAAATTCAGCTCTAATTAAGTAAAATACTTTTAAATGATTATCAAAACAGGGCTACTACTCAGTTGTCTCAAAATATAGAAATGCCAGGATTTTAATGCCTGAGAGTTTCCCAAAGTGGGTTGAACAGGCTCTTGTTTCCTGAACCCAGGCAGAGAGAGGTTTTTCAACTGTCAACTCTGCATTGATTCGATTCATCTCATGGCCCAGTGGCTACAAACTGGTGTATTTGCCACAGCTAAAGTGGAATTTGTAATGAAATACTATATAGTAGGGCTAAATACAAAGAAGTAAACAAACACAGTGCCTTTATTAAGAACTAGTGATTTGAACTCTTTAAAAAAATACAACTGGAGTTAAGGCAAATTTTTTTGCTAACTGCATTTATGAAAATAGAATGCTTTCCTGAGGCTGAGGAAGATAGAGGGAAGGGGCACACATTTTGAAAACCATTCCTCGAACCATAACAAATTGAAAGCTGTGGTTTAATATATAACCCAGATGGTCAGTTTTGTAACTATTTTACATTTACAGTATCTTATTTTTTTTCCTGGGGCATTATATTTCACTTGGCGATAGTTCTTATTCTGGTTTCCCTCCAGCTGCTTTTCAGAGGCAAAAATGTATGTTACTTCATCTTGTGGTTTAATCTCGGTATACGAAGCATTACATCAGCAGCAATGATTTCTTGTAATCACCTCTGGCCTGTAGCAAGGTCCTTAGGGAGGTAGTATTTCATGCATCATAATTTCACCACCACCAAGAATGGTCATCACTTAAATAGCTACAGTGGTGGTACTAAATGAGGACATCAGACACTCCCACCCATCCCACCCAAACTCCATTCTTCACTGTATAAAGCATGATGATGTGAACATATTCACATTCACTCCACCATTTGCCATCCTGAAATCCTGAAAGTCTTCAAATTTGATCCTGAGTCTTATAATAAGATAATTTTATTCTTTTCTAATTCTTGTGAAAACTGGTTGCTATGAATCTAGACTGTCACCAACAGTTCTAGAATTTTAGTTAGGAATAAACTGTAGATCCAAACAAATATAAGGATCCTATTTTAGTAAAATGCTTTTTACTATGTAGCTGGAACAAATAATCGCAGAACCAACTCTTGTTCACCAGTTGTGCATGGCCAACATTAGATATTAAAGAATGTAACCTTGCAAAGAATGATGACCAAAGAGAAAAAAGGAGGGGGGAGGGCACAAGAAACTTAGATTTGGACTCCATTATCTTTTCTTAGTGGGAAATGTACAAGGGAACTTATATACACTCTTTCAAAGGGCATGATTTTCTTTAAGTCACTACCAAACAACACCCTGATGATCAACATTATGGAGAATTTGGATTTTGTTAGTGCCTCACAAATCCCATTGATGAAATTACAGCTGTGTTAGAAAGGAAAAGAATAGGCATTTTATGCTTATCACACATAAGGCAGGGAAGTAAAACTTGGCAGAGTCAAAGGCAAGTCAGTTCCCAAGCAGGAAGTAAAATCCTGGCCTGTATTCCTTTGTTCCAGGGCCTAGCCCACACAGGGATAGTTTTACAGTTTCTAGCAGTGGTTCCTTGCCTTTGATCCATTTGCCTCTGTAAATAGAAGCCTCTGCTAGACACAGGAAAATACTTCTAGGAATCCTGTAGCATGACATATTAAAGTCTTAGAGGGGAAATATTTGTCAGTATTTTACCAGTAACCTAGTCTTAGTCTTATGGGCACACATGGGCTATTCCTAACTCATTTCCTTTCCACTGCTCAGGGCCCACTAACCATCCTGACCCATCCTGCTCCTACCAAAAACTCAGCAGACAAGCTTTAAGGGAAGTTTCCTAACTGAGCCTCTGGTGCAAACTCTTTGAGATAGATACACTAACAAAGTAACACTTGTCCATTGGAAGTTCCATACTGCTATGGGTCTGTCAAAGAATTACCTCTAAAAAATGGCTTAAGTAGGATCTCATGAACAGTCCCCAGGGCAAATCAACCGCAGGGTCTTTGCATCTCCAATTCCTTCAGCCTGGACTTCCTCCAGGTTTTCCATGCCTAGTTCCTTCCCAGGGTCCCTCGGATTTCAGTTTAAATATAACTTCCTTAGAGCTGCCTTTTCTGAACATCTCCTCTTAAGGAATTCTCTCCTCCTCCCACCACAAGACACTCTATCACATACGTACTGACTAAACATCTTAACTTAGACAAAATGTGAATTTTTTGCTTCAATAAGAAAAGCTAACCTTTATGTTTACCGCATTCTGCTCTCCCAAAGGGAGAAAAAGATTAAGGTACCATCATGTTGCTTATGTTTACTTCCTTCCCTGACAGTGCTTTTTGTATGCTATCATCACTTTAACAACCCACATATAAACACTTAAATTGACCAGAGAGCTATGGAATCCATTGCCAATTACCACCCTCATAATCTATCCTCCCTTGAGCCAAGCGAAGAGGGGCCCTCATCTGACAAGCACCAAATTATTAGTATTTAACTTCTGGCTCTGAAGCCTGTCTGAGTACAGAACTGAGGGAAATCACAGCCTGCGTAATTTGAGCCTAACCACCAAATGTTACTTAGTATCCTCAACTTGTTTGCATGGTTGTTTACTTACAATTGCCTGTTTGGCTTTCTTTTTCCTTTAACTAAGTGAAATTAACATCATAGAGCTTTCCCACTCTGTAGATGGAAACTTCCACAAGAGGGAAACTCAGAGGAATGGAAAGGACCATTTTCTAGGCAGCCAAGTCAACAACACTATGGCCCTGACCTGAAGGGCATAGAGCCAGAACTAGGAAGGTTCAGCATCTTGATGTGACTAAACCATTGCCTTCTGAACCTCAATGGACATCCAAAGGGCCTGCCAAGCTGAGCTTGCACTCTCAAATGCAGAGCTGGTGCCAACTCCACTCACAAAAGAGACCAAACAAGTGGGCAGGGTTTTTGCTCCTTTCTTTTACATTATTTTAAGTATTAACATTTATAAACATTTCTGTGCCAGATTAAAAGTGATCAACCATTTAAAAATTTAGAAAAGTGGCATTGTCTTATTAAATTTTTAAAAGGAAAGATGCATTTTAAAAGGAAAAACTGCGGCAGACCAGGAAGCAGCCAAGTGAAATTAAGTCCTTGAGGCTCTCTTATAACCAGCCTGAACTGGAGACAGATTACCCAAAGCAACAGCTAATCCCCACATTAGCCATTGGATCATTGTCAGACTTGCCCTTTGGGGCCAACCTCAGCTCCTCTTTGGTTTGGCATACTCACTAGCAGTGCAGAAAGCATTGCCATTGGCCATTAGCCCATTGTAGAACCTTAGCTCTCTCTGTTACTATAAACACCCAAGGCCCAGTATAAGGCTGATCTCAGGGCTCAGGCTATAGCAACAACTTGTAGTTGAAATCACCAATGACTTGGGGTTTCTGAGGTATCAGTGACTCAACCTCCCTGGTGTATATGAGCTGCATTTTGCAGTGAAATGATGTTCCTGCAAGCTCCTAGTGACTATCTCTTCAAGACTCATCTTTAGATTTACATTTTGCTTCGATGTGTAACACTGAATGAGTAAGTCAGGAACCAGGGATGGTCATCTCAGTTTTGTCAGTCTGCATGATCTTGAGCCAATTGTTTACCCTCCCTGAGCATCAGTTTTCTCGTCCACATAATAGACATGATAGTATTAATAATAATTATAATGATTTTGTTGTTGATGATGATGATGAAATTCACATAAGATAAAATTAACCACTAAAAAAAAAACAGAGAGGCTTTTTTGGTGGCAAAAGACAACAGGCATGCACCATCACACCGTATGCCACTCTGTCTGCCATGTGTGGAAGGCTTAATTCCTTAGGCCTGATTTCCCCTTTGAAATATCAGGATCTCTGAAGATTGTCCAAACTGTCTATTATGGAAGAGCTAGATGACAGACACAGGAACAGCCATGACAGCTAGATTCAGCCAAGCCATGGTGATAGCATAGACCCTGAGAGATAGAGAGATAGCCTTGCCAGGAGGGCAAAGCTTGTCTTTCTCAGATCCATAGTCTGTCAGAAAAAAAGGCTAGGACACTGGGTGCTAAGAGCCAGTCATCTTTTAAACAGGCCATGAGCAGCTATAATTTCCAAGGTGGGAGGCATTTTCCCCCACCCCCTCAGAAAGCCTTCAGAAATGCAGTTCAGTTGGAGCCCCTTTGCTCCCTCCTTGGAATGTGGTCAGACAACACATAATCTCTCTTACTGGGTGGTCTTCAGTAAAGCCCAGCTGGCTTTTCTGTTTCCTCTGAACAAAACCCCACAGTCTGCTAACAGGCAGCCAAACAATCTCCCTAGGCTTAATGGTCCCCATTTTGGATGCAAATGGCAGGGTAGCTCAGAATAAATGGCCTGCTGAGGGTAAGAAAGTCCTTCTAACTCTTCTGATCACACCTTCAGATCAACCCTAGGCTCACACTGTTTCTTTATAGTCAGCCCTTAATTCTTCATGCTAACAGAGAGGAATGATGTCAAGGAGAATCTAGAAAAAGAGATAATGAAAGGATAATTCGTATTGGGTGGAGGAGTATGTTCAATGATGGTTTCACAAAATCATCCCAATCAGATTTTCTTTAATAGATCATGAAATAAGTTGCCTTTTCTGGTTTGGCACTGGCAGAGAGTCTTTAATGAGATGTGTGAAATAGAAGGAGGGGCTCCTGTGACCAATTCTCCATAGTCAACCCTAGCAGACTAGACCTTTGCTGGACTAGTAGCACATACGACCAAAGGTCACTGCATAAAGACTAGCTAATCTCTTAATGCAAGTGCCTACCTAGCATATTCACCTGATTCCATAGGCACAACCATAGTTTAATGTCACAATAGAAAATAAAAGGTGAAATGTGATTTTCAAATTAGCTACACCATAAAGTCACATAATCACTCTGTTCTGAACAAGTCAATTTCCATGATAAAATTTTTAATTTTGGGACTTCTAAGAAGACAGAGAACAGCAGTACTGACTTATAAAAGCCTAAGGACCACCCTCTGGAGTTTTTCCTGAAGTAAAATGTAGGTTTCATGTTAGTTATTCCTTGGCACTTACAGAAGCTGAAAAACTTAAGAAAATGTGAAACTATTGAAAAGAAGTATTTTCTGTAGTTTCCGTTTCTTAACTGCCACACACAAGCCTCTGATAATGCACCTGAAGGTACAGTTTTTATAACTTTGATCTTCCATTAGCAAATTCCTTCAAGTCAAATGCACTTCATTTTTCCCCTCACTCTTGAGTTTCAAATGGTCATTGGAAATCAAAGCAGAACTGGATGCTCAGGCTACAAAACAGCCATCCAAAGCGTGACTTGCTCGGCTGCTGTTGGGAAGCATTTTAGTGGGCAAATTTCTGTCCTTGGAAGCACTTCTTGCCACTGAACTGAATTAAAGCTGCCTGAACACATTTGAAAACCTGATTTACCTTTTAAGGTTTCATTTGATTGATCTTCCCAGCCTTTCTCTCTAGAGAGAGCCAGCTGTACGCATTAGTCAGCATATGGAAAACTCTAGAAAAATGAACAAAGAATAACTCCTGTCATGAGTTGCTAAATTAAAGAGGGAAGAAAACAAACTCTACCAAATGTCAACAGAGCTTAGCATTCTCCCCTGAATGAAGCCACACTCCAGTGGTGGAAGGCAGATGGTGGGAGACTGGATGAAGACTGGAAAGTGGCAGGGAAGTAAGAATTCCTGGGATAAATTCAGCTCATCCATCTACCCACCAAAAGGATAGGATGCCTTCCTCTTCTCTCTAACCTCCAAAGTCCAGCCATCTCAGATAGTGTAGGTCTCAGCAAGCACAGTGGGCTCCTGTGGTAAGGCAGAAACAAAAATGCCTAATCCTGAAAGTGTTGTCATTCTCCTACAGCCACCCCAGGCAGTGTTGCAAGACCGGCTGTATCCTGTGCCCAGGACAGGCTCAGCATCAGCGATGCTTCCACCTCAGTGAGAATGTGAACATGCTAACCATCTACCAAACCCCAGCTGAAAGCACAGCAAGAGAAATCGGAAGGAAAAAGGAAATGACAATCAATCTTTTAGGGACAGGATTCAGCAACAAACTGTTGCTGAATGTACACTAAAATTCTGAGTAAGTCAAATGGAAAAGGAAATTGAACAAGGCATCTTGGACTGACTGGGCCCAGATAGCTAATATTTTGATTAGAAGACAGTGAGGCATCTCATCTGCCAGAGAATCTGAAAGAATGGATATCAAGTTATTGGGGTTTTACCCTAAATGACATGAAAAACCTTGTCTGGTCCAAGAGCAAACAGTTTTGGCCTGTTGATGCCTGGCTGGCTCACTAACTAACAACTGGCTAGATGGATAAATGGATGGCTGGATGGAAAGAACAGTATCTGTAGGCAGCCCTGTCTGCATGGGTTGGCCCTTAATACTGGTCCACCACCACTCAAAGCCCTTGGCTCCTCAGGCCTCACATTGTTTTGCCCCTGCCTCTGCTCCTACCCAATATAAAAGCAATCTAACAAGAGAAGGTTGGTTGCTTTATCCTACATTGAAAGCCTCTCAACAACAGAGTGGCATGACCAGAGATGTATTTCAGAAATATCTTCTTGGCTACAGTGTAGAGAATGCAATGGAGGGTAAAGAGCCAGGTACACTACATGAAAACTACTGCAATAATCTCTGCAGAAAACTATGAAGGCTTCAGCTAAAGTGGTGGCAAAAGAAACAGACATGAGTAGTTATAGTTGGGACAGGGAACATGGAGTCAACAAGACTTGGTGATGGATTAAATTTGGAAGACAAGGCAGAGACCAGGGTCTAGACCTTTACTGCTCAAAGTGTAATCTACAGACCAACAGCATCACCCGGGAGCTTGTTAAAAATGCAGAATCTCAGGCCCCACACCGTACCTACTGAATCAGAATCTTCATTTAAATAACATCTCCAGGTGACTTATGTGCACAGTAAAGTTTGAAAAGTGCTGGTTTAGCGAATACTCTGGTTCCTGAAAAGCTGGCCATAGTGCCATCCACTAAAAGACAGAAAATTAGCTTTGGCTGTTGATAGGTTGGATTTATGGTGCTGGAAAATTATCATTTTGCCTATTCAACATACAATAATTGACTATAATGGGCAAAGACACTGTGAAGACAGACATGAAAGACATAGTCTCTGACCTTAGAGATCTCCTATCTGGTAAAAAACAAAAAACAGGCAATTACACTATAACACAGTACGTGCCATGTTTGAGGTATTCACAGGCTGCAAGTTGCGTAAATTACGCAAAAGACTGTTCACCTTCCTGCTTTCATCCTGGGGTCAAGAGCCAGCCAGGACCCTGCCTGGGCAGGCTCGGGTTGGTTGCTCAGTTAGTGAGAAGCCCACAACACCTCTCAGTCAGACATGTCAATGGCTTAGTCAGGATCCCACAGCTCCTTTCTTTCAGATTGTGTGGTTGGAGGTAGGAGGTTGAATTTTTTTATAGAGAAAATAATTTGGCTCATTAGATGCTGATGGGCTATCATTTCTCTCTGCTGCCTTACAGGTCACATCTTTGAAAGTAGTAAAGCTAGAAAGCTATAGAAATAAAGCAACATCTTCATTTTAACAAATAAATGCTCTTTCAAAAAAAAATACTAGGCACATATGGAGAGTATTGCCTTGGCTTAACCAAAAAGGCTTTTCTCTGTCCACAGATACCCAATGATGCTGGCTGCCTCCATTTATCCCACCTCTTCAAATTCAACTCACTATCAGCAAGCGAGAGAAAAAGCCTTTCAAGCCACATGCCGTGGTCCTTGTCTGACCAACATTTCAGGGCTCCTCCTTCTCGTAAAGCAACACTTTCTTCACTTTAACAGCATCTTTTCCCATCTCTGTTTACCAATGTTGCTAATCTCTGTTATTTGGTCAATGTGTTTTGCTCCTCCAGTGATTTATTTCTTGGTGATATATTTATCTTTACAAAACCATAGACTCTACTTAATTTGAGACAAGATGTTTCTCAATAGAGTTCAAAGTGCTTTTACAGCATGATCTAATTATCAGTCCACTATCTCCATGAGTTAAGTGATAGCAGGTATTCACTTCTGCTTCATCATTAAGGAGACTGAAACAGAGAGCACTATGGGGGTTTTGGCCAGAGTATTGAGCTGAGCAGGGAATGGAACCTGGGGGAACCTGGGTATCATTACTCCAAGTGATAGTGTGGTCCACCACAGGCCCTCTCCATATGTAACAGCATTTGTAAGTAGATAGCTCAGATGTGCAATAAAAAACCCAAATCTCTAGGCATCAGGAAATGTCCATAGAGCACCATAAAACGTTTGCATAGCCTGGATTTCTGCAAAAATGTAATTTTCTCCTCAAGCATCCAATACTAGATTGCATATCTTGCAAAGATGACAATGTTTTTTACGATAACTATTTCCCAGTTAAAATCTATCATTGGGTAAAGCCTTGTTCTTCAGCTGCCCCACATCATCAGGGGCAAGCTACAATACCTAACATCTTTCATTCAGGTATGGCACATTAGCTAAATTTCGTCTCTGCCCAGTAAATCCAGCTCATGCTGGAAACCAAGAATATTTATGAGACACATGGAGACCATTAATAATCCCAAATTTCAACTAATATATGCAAAAATCAGATAATATAAATGTTGTGAGGCCATTAAAACATTCCAAGGTAAGGGGAAGAGCAACAATAGCTACAAAGTCACAGCAGTGGACACATTTTAGGTTTTATGTAAGCATGTTTTAAACAGTGGATGAGTCATTATCAAACACCCTCCAATGTGTTCCTGTAAGCTTGAAGGAAAAAATTACATAGAATCAATGCTTGGTTAGCCTAAAATGTAAAACATAGGTACCAGTAATTACTGTGGTATTGTGACATATAATAAGAAATATATATTTTGGTCTTTTTTCCTCCTAAAACCCTTGGAATCTCTGAAGTGATGTCTTTTTGTATGCTAATGAGATGACTGGGGGCTGGGGGCTCCTGGATAGCCACAGGATGAGGATGGGTTGCCAGGGGAACCAACCATTTGATGAGAAGGGTGAAACATTCAGCCTGGGAGCAGGGTGGGAGGTGGGGGGATATGGGCCCTGAAGATTGAGTTGATCACCAATGGCCAATGATTTAATCAATAGTACTTAATGAAGCCTCCATGAAAACCCCAAAAGACAGGGTTTGGAGCACTTCCATATGGGCGAACACATGGAGATGACAGGAGGCTTTGCACCCCTTCCCACATAACCTTATATACCTTTTGCCTTATATACCTTTCCATCTGGCTGTTCATCTGTATACTTTACCATATCCTTTATTAAATAATAAACCAATAAATGAAAGTAACTATTTCCCTGAGTTCTGTGAGCTGTCCTAACAAATTAATGAACCCGAGGAGGGGGTCACAGAAACTCTAATTTACAGCTGGCTGGTCAGAAATACAGGTGACAACCTGAGACTTGACATTGGTGTTTGAAGTGGGAGGCAGACTTGTGAGACTGCACCCTTAACCTGTGGGATCTTCACTAACTCCAGTAAGTGTCAGAATTAAATTGAATTGTAAGACACACAGCTGGTGTCAGAGAATTGGTCAGTGTAGGAAAAATTCACACATTTTGGTCACCAGAAGTGTTGTTCGAGTGTACAGAGAAAAAGAAAAACACTTTGCTTTTTCCTTTACAACCACCTAATGGTATTCTTTGTTATTAGGTGGAAATGAGTTAAGAGTTAATTCTAAATGAAGCAGCACATTTCAATATCAGCAGGAATCTCACACTTTCTCTAATAACACTTTGACATTTTTGAATGAAACCAGAAAGCTAAATAATGATTAAATAATATTTATTTAAAAAGCCATTAATACTTTATAAAGCCCTTTCACTCACTTTCAGCATTTGTGCCTCAAAACAATCCAATGAGGTAGCATTCCCCTTTTACATGAGGAAACTGAAACTCAGAACTAGGTATAGTGATTTTCCCAAAGTGTCATGATTAGTAACTGAAAGAGCTATCACTTGAACCCAGGTTTCTGTTACTACAAATCCCAGAAATATTAAATAGCTAATTCTACATTCTTGAGAATAAATATCTCCATTAGTAATTTGACTGATTATAGATAATGCCCATAATATTAAATTTCTCGCCCTAAAATTATCACTCTCACTTTTCCATGAACAACTGTGATTTAGAGAAATCTAAGCTTTACAGTGCTAATTTAAGCACTATAGAGAAAAGAAAAAAAAAAAGATGAAGTAAGTACAGACATTTAGGGTTTTTTTTTTCAGCATACACACTTCATGGCAAAGATGTGCATTTATTCCCCACCACTCTTGGGCTTGACACCTGCAAAGGGAAGGAATGGACACCTAAATCCCAAACTTGAGAGGCGCTCCAGATACCCTTCACTTAGGGCCCTAAAGTTGATCCCAGGCCTTCACACCATTCTGCATGGTTTCCTCTTGTCAATCCATTCCAAGGTTTAGCATTCCATTTTGACAAGAATAGCCTATTCCCATCCTTTCTGTTGTTATTTAGGTCCAGTTTCTCTGATTTTATGCTTAGCAACTAGCAAGGATGACTTATCTATGCATTGCAAATAAAATTTACTGCTTACATATTTAGAAATTATTTTAAGTGAGATAATTAGAAAAAGGACATCAGGACTTCCAGTCTGTATCTGCAGTCCTGAGCTCCCAATCCACATATCCACTGCCTGTGGTGGGCATCTCGATATGGTGACTCCACAGTCTTCTGAAATTCTGCGTGTACAAACCAACACTCTCTCACATCCCCCTGCTTACCACAGCTTCTCCAATCTTCTCAAGGCAGAAACTTTGTTGCAACTTGCATGCTCCCTCACTCTCATCCCCACCATCCATACCCTTGAGTCACCAGGTTCTTTTTATACTTCTTCCTAAATACATCCAGAATCCATTCAGCTCTCTGCAACCCCGCAGCCATGCCCCCAAGCCAAGCCACAGCCCTCTCTTCCTAGAATACTCCACAGCCTTCTAGCTGGACTCACTGCTGTGTTCTTGCCTGTCTCCAGTCCCCCTTTTCACACAGAAGCCAAAGTAATTTAGTAAAAACACAAATCAAATTACATTACTCCTCTACTTAAAAAGTCCAAAAGCCTTCTCACTGCTCTCAAGTCCAAAAATACATTGCATGCCGTACAAGGTTCTACATGTCCTGGTTTCTATCAAATTCTGAGCTCACAGATCTCATCCCAGGCCCTAAGTGCAAGCCATACTTTCTCTTATAGCTCTGCCTTTACTCAAGCTACTTCCTAAGGTTTTCCCTTGTTCTTTGCCTGGCTACGGATTCTTGGGGACTCAACTCAAGTGTCAGCTCCATCAGCACAGCATTCTCTGGTTCGAGAGCCCCTTTTCTCCACTGTCTCAGCAACCTGTGCTCACCTTTATCATAGCACTGATCACGCTATTTGCTTGTCTTCTCTTGTTAGTCTGAGAACTCTCCAAAGTCAGTGCCTATGGCACTGCTAGCTCTGCAACCCCAAGATCTGATACAGATCCTGGCACGCAGTAGGCACTTACATACTGAATGAATTAGTTAATGGTAAAGATGCCAACTTAATCAAAATAGGCCATGTTACTAGGTCTATATCTCAGCATCGACCTGTTTTATGGGCCATTTTTGCTTCCGCTCATGCTGAGCACGTGGCAGCAGACAGAGACTTCCAGATCATACATCATCCCAGTTCTCCAAAACCAAATACCTGAAAAGGCATAGGAGGGATGGATGCAACCAAATCAACAAAAGGTTAGGGCATATTTGTTAAAAATATATGGACTTCAAAAATCTGACCCTGGAAATAAAGAAAATGGAGCCACTACAGTCCTTGATATACAGAGAAGTTGACTTGGTAAAATGAGATTTTTCAGCTAAAATCAGGTGTGAGCAACACATAGTCTCAAAGGCTTAAAAAGGCAAACCAGATCATTCAAGCAAACAGAAATAGGTTAAGTAGATCTCCAGTTCTGAACAAGATGGAGTATACACATTTCTCTCTATACCTCCAACTAATTATACATAGAAACATACGACAAGCCAGGTAAGGTAGTGTGTGCCTGTAGTCCTACCTACTCTGGAGACTGTGGCAGGAGGATCATTTGAGGACAGTAATTTGAGGCTACACTGAACTATGAACGTGCCTGTGAATAGCCACTGTACACCAGCCTGACATAATACATAAAATAAGCATTAGAAGGCACTAAAGAATAGAAAAGATGTAAATATCAATCAAAAAAGTATATTTGGCTATACTAATGTATGATAAAGCAAACTTTGGAACAAAGAAAATTACCAAGAACACAGAAGGACATTAAATAATGATAAAATGGCCAATTGACGAAGAACACATAGCAATTCCAAATGTGTATGTAACAGACAACAGAAATGCAAAACATATAAAGTGAAAACTGATGGAAGTAAAAGGAGAAATAGACAAATACACAATTATTGTTGGAAAACTCAACACCCCCTCTTGAAAATTAATTAAAAAGCTAGACAGAAAGTCAATAAGGATATGAGAAAACTCCAAATTACCATCAACCAACAGGACCTAACCAACATTTACCCAACAACAGGATCTAACCAACTCCACCCAACAACAGCAGAATTCTTTTCAAGTGAACTTCTAAACTGTTGATGGGTCAAAAAGGAAGTCTCAAGAGAAATTATAAAATACATTAAACTAAATGAAAATAAACATATCCAAATTTGTGGGACACAGCTAATGCTGAGAGGGAAATATTTGGCACTAAATGGCACAGTCACTTGGAGAACAGATTAGCCATTTCTCATAAAACTAAACATGCAATTACTACATGACTCAGTAATTACACTCTTGGGCATTAATTCCAGAGAAATGCAAACTTATGTCCACATAAAAATGTATATATGAACATAGACAAGTTTATCCCTGTTCCTCCCCAATAAGCACAACAATAAACCCTGGAAATGTCTCAAGAGACAACCAAAGGATAAATATGAAAAGTGGTAAGAACAAAGCAAGCTATTTTAGAACTCCACGACAGGAAGAACAGCACAACAGCAGGGTGTCTTGTATCTCCCCACCCATCAGAGGAAGGCCAATGGGGCCTGATTTTTCTCAATCTAGAAAACGGCCCAGGTAGGCCCATTCCTCTCCCAGATCAAATGGGAATCCCTGCCATCAAGAGGACCTACCACCATCTGCAAGGGGAATAGATTGGGAGCCTCACTAAAAATAAGCAGCTAGGAGATGCACTCTCATTTCCCAATGAGCCTGAAGCTTCCCTTTTCTAGCAAGGTAAATGAGGGGAAACAAAAAGGGAAACCCAGCTACAGCATGAGGTGACCCAGTATGGGCTGCCTCTTTGTTCCTGCAGGCCTGAGACTGTCCTCCCCCAACCGAAGACACAAAAGAAAGCAGGCAGAACTGGGAAAAGGGGCCAAATCACAACTAGCAAACTGGTCCATGAAGTCCCTTTGTTCCTGAAGGCCCAAATTTCCCTCCCCCCAGATACATCAGGGCAGGCATACAGAACTGGAAAAAGGCACCCAGTCATAGCAAACAGCTGGATACGGGATGATTCTTTGTCCCCATGGCCCTAAGACTCTCCTCTCCTTCCCAGAGACATCAGGATGGATGTGTAGAACTGAAACAAGGAACCTAGTCATGGTAAGTAGCCCATTCTTGGAAGTTATTTTGTCCCCACAGGCCTGAGACTCTCGTCTCTTGCCCAGAGATACTAGGGCAGCCTGGCAGAACCATCAAAAGGGACAGCTACAGCAAGCAACCAGGTCTAAGAAGCCTCTTAGTCCCCATGGGCCCAAGATTCTCCTCTCCAACCCAGAGACACTAGGCTGGGGTGATACTGGTAAGGGGAATCCCAATATACCCCCTTCTTCCTCCTGGACCAAAAGACACCCAAGGGCCTGGCTTGGGGAAAGCCCTTAGCTTTCTCAGGCAGTACCAACAGAGACCAGTGAGAGTCTAATAATACTAGATAAATAGAGTAGACCAAAATAACACCACAAAGGCTCTGAAAATTAAACTCCCAATGGAGCTACAGCCAAAAAAAGTAGGCCAAGACCTACATGCTCAACCTAAACAGGGAGACTGCTGGCTAAAATAAAAGATTTAAATAGGACCCAGAGTCCCTGAACATAATGTATAATATGTCCTGGATTCAATAAAAAAATCATCCATCATATCTAAAACCAAGAAAATTATAACTTCAATGAAAAACAATAACCAACTAATATCAGCACCAAGATGAATCAGATGCCAGAATTATAAGAAAATTTTTAAGGCAGTCATCATGAAAATGCTTCAAAAACCAGTTACAAGAACTCCACTTCCAGGATGGCAGCATGAGGAGCTCTGCAGATCTGACCTGCAGTGAAACAACCATACTGGTCAAAATTATAAAATAAAACGGCCATTTAATGTCTCTGGAAATAATCCTTAATGTAGATAGCAAATGAGGAAAGATTTATTCAACAAAATCTACTAACCTTTGGTAAGAGGGAGCATCTGTGGCACCTGAGCCGTGATCTGCTCCCTCACCCTCACCCAGCAGAGCCAGTACAGGTGGGTGTTGACAAGAAGAGGAGACACCCACAATCCCCAGCTCCCAGTCAAGAGCTATGGTATCTCCCCAGGAAAGCAAAGCTGCCGGAATTTCTTGTCCATTTCTGGCTCTTTGCTGCAGAGGCTAAACTCCAGGCTACTGTGGCCAAGAAGTCAGGGGGCTCCCTTCCTCAACAATGTCCCCAGCCATAGAGTAGAGATTCTACTCCAGGCATCACAGAGCAAGAACACTGGGCCCCATAACCATCATTTCACCTATTAGTGAAAAGGTTCCATATCAGGAGAAGCAAACTGGGGAGACTAGAGGATATTGCTTCCATGAGTGCCCTCTTTGAAAAGAATGAGTGTCAGTCTCAGAGAATTAGACCCCTGTCCTTGCCTCCAACTCCAGAGCAATGGCTCACAGACTGTACACTGAGAGAAAGCCAGACCATAAAAATAGAGAGCTCCAAAGCTCTCCCCAAAGGAACTGAATGTTTATAATAGCATAAGGGAGGTTTAAGCCTAAAAGCACTGTAATAAAAAAAATGGAAATTTTGGTGGTGAGCGTTTAAGATGTTGCATGAGAGCAACCAGCTAAATTGTAGGTGAGCTAACGTGAGATAACCAGGGAAAGAGCCAGCAAAGAAAAGCCCTCCTAGGATCAGAACAAATCTCAAAGGCTGGCCTCAAAAACGACGCCAGCAAAAGAGCCTAAATTTAATTGGATCAGACTGTGGAGCAATTGATGCCTCAGGACATTGTCAAAAACAATAGAGCAATCAGCTGGCAACTAGTGGAGCCTAAGAGTTGAATGTGATAACAGCAGAGGCATACAGTTTATCAGAAATATCAGGGAAAGATCCAAAGAGAGCTAAACTGCTAAAACTACTGTTATCCCAGAGTGACTGTGCATATGCCCAAGACTGAGCCCTCTGACATCAGAGGCTTCATACTCAGGAGAAATAGGTTTTAGTAAAATAGTTCAGCCAAGTCACAGAATAAATAAGCAGATAGCAACAAATACATACCCCAGTGAAGATGGAAGGGAATCAATACCCAGAGTTGCTACAATATATCACCTAAAATGTCCATTTTCCAACAAAAAAATTATAAGACATGATGCCCGGGCATGGTGGCTCACACTGTAATCCTAGCACTCTGGGAGGCAGAGGCGGGCAGATCGCTTGAGGTCAGGAGTTCAAGACCAGCCTGAGCAAGAGCGAGACCCCGTCTCTACCAAAAAAATAGAAAGAAATTAATTGCCCAACTAAAATATATAGAAAAAATTAGCCGGGCATGATGGCACATGCCTGTAGTCCCAGCTACTCGTTCAAATAAAGACTATCAATAGATAGATATTATATAATACAGATATTATAAAAATGAAACCAAGGAAAACTGAAGTTGAAAAGAACAATAACCGAAATGAAAAATTTATAAGGGTTCAGCAGAGGACTTGAACTGGAAGAAAAAATAATCAGCAAACTTGAAAATACTTCAGAAGACATCATATGTCTTCTGAAAGAGAAAGAATGTAGAAAAATGAACAGAATCTCAGAGATATGTGGGACACCATAAAACATACCAACATACACCTAATGAAAGTGTGCCAGAAGGAGAAAGCAGAAAAAATACTTTTTTAAAAAAATGTCTAGAACCTTCCCAAAACTGAAGAGAAAACATTAATCTACACATCCAAGTAGCTCAAGAAACTCCAAGTAGGATAAATGAAAAAGAGATCTTAACAGATATATCATACTAAAAATGTTAAAAGAAAAAGACAAAGAGAAAAAGTTCAGAGCAGCAAGAGAAAAATGACTCACCACACAACACAAGAACCCCAATAACATTAACAGCTAACTTCTCATCAGACATAATAGAGGACAAAGGCAGTGAAATGACATTCCACATGCTTAAAGAATAAACTATTAACTGAGAATCATATATTTCCAGCAAAAGTATCTTTCAAAATGTATAAAGACATCCACAAACAAAAACTGAGAGAACATCATGCTAGCAGTTCTGCAGTACAAGAAATAATAAAGAAAAGTCCTCAGGCTGAAAGTAAGTAAGGTCAGATGGTAGTTAAAGTCCACATGAAAGAAAAAGAAAGCTAATATAGAAATAATTATGTAATAATAAAAGACAGTGTATATGCATATTTCTTCCCTTTTTTCTCTTAACAGACTTTAAAAAGCAATTATAAAATAATATGTATATAATTGTATTGTTTGGCCCATAAAATATAAACACTTAATATATTTGACAATAACAAACCAAAAGAGGTGGATGAGAGCAACGCCATACTGGAGTAAGGAAACAAAATAGTAACTCAAATCCACAGAAACAAATGAAGAGAACAAGTAATGGTACATAAAATGGTTTATAATAAACTCAATAAATATACTTGCTCTCTCATCTTCTTTAAAAGACATAAAATTTCATCAAATAATAATTACAACAATATACTGCTGAGTTTGTAACATATATAGATGTAAAATTTATAACAATAAAAACACAAAAAGGAGAAAAAAGAAACATAGCTATTTAGGAGAAACATTTCTAGATGTAACTGTAATTAAGTTATTACTATAAACATGAAGTAGATTCTGATAAATTAATATATATATTAATATATATATAATATATATAGTTAAGCCCTAGAGCATATACTGAAAAAGTAACAGAATACAGTAGAAAATAATTGAAGGAATTAAAATGTTACATAGCAAATATTCACTTAGTACAAGAAAAAGCAATAAAGGAGGAAGAGAGCAACAAAAAAGACATGACATATATATATATATATACACACACAAAAGTAAGTAAAATGGATCAAGCTATGTCAGTAATAATGTTAAGTGTGAATGGGTGAAACAATCCAATCAAAAGGCACAAACTACCAGAATGAATTTTTTTAAAAAAGATCAAATTATATGTTGTCTACAGAAGACATACATTATATTCAAAGACAGAAAGAGCTTGAGTAAAAAGGAACAAAAAAGATATCATAAAAATAAGAACCATAAGAACTATGGAATAGTTATGCTAATATTACAGAAAATAGACTTAATAAACGTTAGTAGAGATAAAGAGGGAAGTTTTTTACAATGACAAAAGGAACAATGTATCAAGAAAATATAACAATTATAAATATAAATTCAGCTAACAACAGATCCAAAAAACACATGAAGCAAAAACTGGCAGAATTAAAGGGAGAAATAGATAATTCAATAATAATAATTAGAGACTTCAATATCCTAATTCCAATAATGGATGGAACAATTAGAAAAGATCAACAAAGAAAGAGAAGTCAAAGAGCATAAAACCCAACAAGTCTTAGCAAACATCAATAGAGTACTCTACCAACAAAAGCAGAATACAGTTTTCTCAAATACACATAGAACATTCTCCAGGACAGACCATATGTTAGGCCATAAGACATGTCTCAATATATTTAAAAAGGATGAATCATGCAATGTATGTTCTTGAAGCACAATGGAATGAAATTATAAATAATCTATAGAAGGAAATGTGGAAAATTCACAAATATGTGGAAATTAAACATCACATTCCAAAATAACCAATGGTTCAAAGAAAAAAAATCACAAGGGAAATTAGAAAATGATTTGAAAAAAATGAAAATAAAACAAGAGATGCCAAAACTTAAGGGATGAAGCTAAAGTCATTCTTAGAGGAAATGTTATAGCTGTAAATTCTTATATTTTAAAAGAGGAAAGATTTCAGATCAATAACATAACGTTCATAAGATACTGGAAAAGGAAAAACACACTAAACCTAAAGGAAGCAGATGAAAAGAAAAATTATAGATTACAGTGGGAATTGAGAGTTGAAAAAGAATGGATAAAAACCAATGAAAACAAAAAATAGTTCTTTGGAAAGATCAATAAAATCAACAAAACTTAACCTGGATTGAACAAAAACAAAAAGAGAAAAGACTCAATTACTAAAATCAAGAATGAAAAAGAGACATTAATACCATCTTTTAATAATAAATTGGATTATAGTGTAATACTATGAATAGCTGTATGGCAACAAACTTGGTAATAGATATAATGAAGTTAGTAGAAAGACACAAACTACTGAAATTAACTCAGAAAGAAATAGAAAATCTGAACTGAATTCTAAAAAGTAAAATAATTGAATAATTAAAGTTTTAAAACTTACCACAAAGCAAAACCCAGGCCCAGATAATTTCTGTGGTGAATTATACCGAAAAAAATTTTTAATTAACACTAAACTTTCACAAACTTTTTCAAAAAATAGAAGAAGAGAAAACACTTCTCAGTTCATTCTATGAGACCCCTATTACCCTAATACCAAAACCAGAGAAAGACATCACAAGAAAATACAGACCAATATTCCGTTTGAATAGATGCATACAAACAAAATACTAGCAAACCCAATTCAGTAAAATATAAAAAAGATTATGCACTCGGACCACATGGAATTCATCAACAGAATGCAAGGTTGGTTTAACACCTGAGAGTCAATTAATGTAAAACACTTTATCAAAAAAAATAAAGAGAATAAAAACATAATTATCTCAATTGATAGAGAAAAATCATTTTACAAAATCCAACATCCATTCACTAATTTAAAAAAATAATCAAACTAGGAATAAAAGAGAACTTCCTCAATCTGATAAAGGGTATCTAAGAAAAACCTAGAGCTCACATCATATTTAATGGTGAAAGACTGAATGCTTTCCCCTTCAGATCAGAAACAAGATAAAGAAGCCCATTCTAGCTGCTTCTATTCCACATTACACTGAAGATTCTAGCCAAGGAAGTTATATAAGAAAAAGAAATAAAATGCATCCATATTGGATAAGAAGTAAAACTATCTATTTACAGATGACTCAATCTTGTATAAAGA
Source organism: Lepilemur ruficaudatus (assembly GCA_963574885.1). NCBI lineage: Eukaryota > Metazoa > Chordata > Mammalia > Primates > Lepilemuridae > Lepilemur > Lepilemur ruficaudatus. The sequence continues at coordinate 31,540 of CAUYRT010094502.1, read as the reverse complement.
AAATCTTAAGGAATACAATAAAAAAAAATTATAACTAAAAATTCAAAAATAAGTTCAGCAAAGTTGCTGTGTACAAGATCAATATTTAAAAATCAACTGTTTCGATACAATAGCAATGAACAATCCAAAAATGAAATACAATTCTATTTACAATAACATCAAAAAGAGTAATACATTTAGAAATAAATTTAATAAGAGAAGTACAATTAACTTACAATCCAAAAAATATATAATATTGAAAGAAATTAAAGATAACTTAAACAAATGGAAAAAACAGCCCATGTTCATGGATTTAAAGATTTAAGATTGTTCATATGGAAACATTCCCTGAAATTGATCTATAGATTCAACATAGTCCCTAACAAAATCCCAGCTGACTTCTTTGCAGATATTGATAAGCTAATCCTAAAAATCCCAATAAAATTCCAGGTACCCAGAATAACCAAAACAATCTAGAGAAAGAAAACAAAAATAAAGGATTCATTTCATACTTTCTTATTTCAAAATTAACTACAAGGCAGCAGTAGTCAACATTGTGTTGCATTTGCATAAAGATAGTCATATAAATGAGTAAAATAGAATTAAGAATCCAGAAATAAACCCAAATATTTATGGTCAATTGATGTTTAACAAACATACCAAGGCAATTCAATTGAAAAAATAGTCCTTTAAACAAATGATACTAGGACAACTTTTATCCACATAGAAAAGAATAAAGTTGAATACCTTTCTTACAATAAGCACAAAAATTAACTCAAAATAGATCACAGACCTTAGTGTAAAAGCTAAAACTATAAAACTCTTAGATACTGGAGTACACATTTATGATCTTGGGTTAGGCAAAGCCTTCACAAGAGACAAAAGTAAAAACTTAAACTGAGCTTCATCAAAATTTAAAACTTTTGTGCTTCAATGGACATATTCAAGAAAGCAAAGCAACAACCACTGAATGGGAGAAAAATATTTGCAAAGCATATATCTTATAAGGGACTTGTATATAAACTATACAAAGAACACAACTCAATATTAAAAAGAAAAAGTAATAACACAATTAAAAATGGCAAAGAACCTGAACAGAAATTTCTCCTAAGAAGATATTCAAGTGGGCAATAAGCACATGAAAAGATTTTCAACATTATTAGCCATCAGGAAAATGCAAATCAATTCCACAATGAGATACTTTTTTTACATCCATAAGATGGCTATAATCCAAATGAGAGATACTACAATGCAGATGAATCTCAAAAATCTCACACTAAGTGAAAGAAGCCATAGACAAAAGGCCACATATAGCATGATTCATTTATATGAAATATCCAGTATTGGCAAATTCAATGACAGAATGCAGACTACCAAGGCCTGGGGAAAGGGGGGAAAGGGGAGTGAGTGGGTGCTTAATAGGCACAGGGTTTACTTTTGGGGTATGAAAATGTTCTGGAACTAGACAGTGGTAATGGTTGCACAGCAGTGTGAATATACTAAATGCCATGAATGATAAAATTTAATGCTATGTGTATTTTACTACAATAAAAAGAAGGTAATAACAAATGTTGAGGACTTGGAGAAATTGAAAACCTCATACACTGCTGGTGGGAATATAAAAAGATGCCATTGCTTTGAAGAACAATCTAGCAGTTCCTCAAAAGATTAAACAGATACTTACCATACAACCCAGCAATTTCACTCCTAGATATACACTGAAGACCATTTAAAACATATGTTCACACAAAAACTTATATATAAATGTTTATAGTAGGATTATTCATAATGCCAAAAAGTAGATACAACCCAAATGTCCATCAACTGATAAATAGATAAACAAATATGGTACATCCATATAATGGAATACTATTCAGTCACAAAAAATAATGCAATACTGATCCATGCTACAGTATAGATTAACTTCCAAAAAGACATTATACTAAGTGAAAGAAGCAAGACACAAAAGGCCAATATTATAAGATTTCATATATATGAAAAGTCCAGAATAGACAACTATATTGAGACAAAAAGCAGATCAGTGGTTGTAAGGACCTACGGGGAGAAAAGAATGGGCAGTGACTGCTAATGGATATGGATTTCTTTTTGGAGTGATAAAAATGTTTTGGAACTTGATAGAGGTAATGGTTATACAAATTTGTGCATATATTAAAAACTACTGTGTTTGTACACTTTAAAAGGGTGAACATTATAGTGTGTGCAATGTATCTGAATAAGAAAAGAGCTTTAAGATGTATCATAAATTTAAATGTAAAAGTCAAAACTTTTAGAAAAAAAAATCCTAGGAGAAAATCTTTAAGACCTAAAGCTAGGCAAAGAATTCTTAAGACTTAACACCAAAAACATGATCCACAAAAGGAAAAAAACCTGATAAATTGGGCCTCATCAAAAGTAAACATTTTGCTCTGTTCAAATATCACATGAAGATGAAAAGACAGAGTATGGACTAAGGGAAAACATTTGCAAACAACGTAACTGACAAAGGACTAACATAGAATACATAAATGATACTCAAAACTCAACAGTTAAAAAACAGAATCCAGGCAAGGCACGGAGGCTCACGCCTATAATCCTAGCACTCTGGGAGGCCAAGGCGGGAGGATCCCTTGAGCTCAGGATTTTGAGACCAGGCTGAGCAAGAGTGAGACCCCATCTCCACTAAAAATAGAAAAAAAAAATTAGCTGGGCAACTAAAAATAGAAAACATTGGCCAGGTGCAGTGGTGTGCACCTGTAGTCTCAGCTACTTGGGAGGCTGAGGCAGGGGGATTGCTTGAGCCCAGGAGTTTGAAGTTGCTGTGTGCTAGGCTGATGCCACAGCACTCTAGCCTGGGAGACAGAGTAAGACTCCACCTAAAAAAAAAAAAAAAAAAAAAAAAACCCCAGAATCCAATCAGAAAACAGGCAAATGGCATGAACAGACATTTCATCAAATAGGACATAGGTGGCCAATTAGCATGTGAAAGGATGTTAAACATCATTGCCATCAGAAGAAAACAAATTAAAACCACAATGAGATATTTCTATATACTTATCAGAATAACTAAAAATAAAAAATAGTGACAACATCAAATTCTAGCAAGGATGAGGAGAAACCAGATCACTCATACATTGCTGGTAAAACTGTGAAATAGTATATACCCACTCTGGAAAACAGTTTGGCAGTTTCTTATAAAACCAAATGTGTAATTACCAAATGGCCTGGAAGTGCATCCTTGAACATGTATCCTAGAGAAACGAACACTTATCATTCCACAAAAGCCTGTCCATGAATGTTCATAGCAGCTTTATTCATACTGGAATCAGCCCAGATATCCTTCAGTGGGTGAATGATTAAAGAAATCGTGGATATGCTTACCATGGAATATTCTTCAGCATTAAAAAAGAATGAACTATTACCCCATCTCAAGGGAATTATGTTGAATCATAGAAGGCACTCCAAGCCAGCTTTCACTCCTCATCCAGCAGAACTCTGGTGCCCCAGAAATCCAAGCTGAAAGCCACTAGTGGCCCTGACTTCTGAAGTTCTCACCACTAAAGCTGCCACTGTTTGCATGGGGCCACGTGCCTACCTCTAGGACCCTGAAACAGATCTGAATGCACTGATGGTCCCCAACGCTTCTTCAGCCATGGCAAATGCAGTGACAACAATGGCTCCATCTGGGAAGGGGAGACCAGAGTCACTAAGAGACAGTCTGCCCTTTAATTGTGACAATAATTTATCCTTTAGGCAATGGTGTTTCTCTTTCTCAGACCCAACTTTAGTTCCTGACATTTCAACTGAAACTCCTACCATTTCTTCAGTATTTCTACCTCCTTGAGGTTGTGTGAGAACATTTATATTCTTCCTAAGTTTCCTGTGATAAACTAAATTCAGAGACCACCAAGATATGAAATCGAGATCCAAACGATATGGGTGTGCACACCTCGGGCTTTGTGGCACTCAGATCTCTCCATCTTGGCACGTATACTGCATGCAAAACTCACCTCTGTAACCAGAAAGTGCTGCATCCTACAGTCAGATCTCAGCAAGCCAGAAGAGCTGGACTTTGTGGTCCCAGGCTTGTTTGCAGTCAGCATGGAAACCTGATCTCTGTGGCATTCTCTAGAGAAGACGTTCCCAGCCGAAGGTCACAACCTGAGACCTCACACCCAATCCCTGGACACTAGAACCATAACCTTTCTACAATGAATAATGGTTACATCACCATGATTTAAAAGTAAACCAAACATGATACTCAATGGAGAGCATCACAATCCTGTTCATTCCAATCCAACCAAATTTTTTAAAAGCGTAGAGTTTGCCAATGCAACTGCTAACTTCTATGCATATGAATCCTGGATGCAGCCTCTCACTTAGCATTCAGCTGAACTCTGGAAAATTATGAGCCACTTTCTTACAATGGCATTAGGCAAGGTGGCTGCAACACAAGACACCCTCAGTGAGATGAGATGAGCTAAACTGACTGCATTAAACAATCTAGCTGAGCTACATACCTTTAGCTCTCCCCATATCTAAAGCACACCCTCTTCCCGTGCAGGAGGAAACCAAAAAGTCTCACCCTAATGGATCTTATGACATCTATTTCTCTAAACTCCTCACTAATAATTTTTCAAGATCATCAGGATTATATAGAAGTCTCACTCAAAGCTGCACGTATGCAAATTCTGGCACTTTAAATGGATTCTGTCCTTAAGTGCATAAACCAAAAAGCTTGGGAACAATTGGATTAGGAAAGCAAGGTTGTTGTTTTTTTTTTTACCCCTTCTAATTGGCATTAAGTCACCAAACATTGTCAAACATACATCACTTGCTTAATTATTTTGTGTGTGCATGTATGTATCTTTATAACTTCATAAACATATAAATGAGAGGGAGATGCAGATTTAATGTATACCCACATGGCAATAAATACAAAAGCTTCCAGAAGATTGTAAAATGCTATACTAATGCTAAAATGATCACTTTTTTTTGTCTTTTTTTCATTTGCTTACCAGTGACAAAGAATAAACTGAGGGAGGTAAACACAAAGCATGGATCTTTACCTAAAAGGAAAAAATGCACAGAGCATTTTGTTCAATAATGCAATTTTTTAACAAAAACTTTGCTTCAGCTTCATAGTCTCATATTAGTCTAATTACCTCTCATTAATCTTATAGCATGTTTATACATAAAATCATTTTACATGTTCATTAAAATTTTATTGAAGTAATTTTTCATAAATAGCCTACTATGCATCATTCACCCCAATATGCTTTATTTCAACATTGCTTTAATGAGCTATAGCTGGCCTATTTCACTCTTAGAACATACTATACCACTTTCAGCACAACCAACCACAAAAATAGCAACTATTTTTGCCTCTGGAGTTTCTGGCATATAAATTCAAGCAGTTTATCAATCCTCAAGATGTTTTGCTAGTTAATCTTTCATTTACCAAAGTCTCAGCCATCAGGCATCTGCTGAAGTGGCCATCAGCCCAAGGTCACTCTGGCCTCTGGCTGTCTTTTTACCCTTCTTCCATGTCTTCAATCTAATTTCTTTGCCACCCACACTAATAATGCCTGCCAGGCTGGTAAGTCCGTGCTAATTTGCATATTCTCTTTAATAGCACTTTTCTAAAAGCTGCCTCTTCCAAAAGGGAGACAATGGTCACTCCCATGGGAATTTGCTACTCTCACTTGGTTATTTCAGTAACTGAATACATTCTTATTAACTTCATGATGAGCCCCTGGGATAAAAGTAGGCTTCAGGATTCATTTTCTCTGGGATGCCAGCCTTGGTTTTAAGAGAAAGTATCTTTATTTCACCGGCTCCTCTGCTCCCAGATTGCATGAGCTGCCCTGGCAGAACTCATTTGCACTACCTTCCAAAGGCTGTGTCTACCCAGACCAAACGCAGCAAAAAAGCTATGGTCATTTATAGAAACAGGTCACGACTGGTCAAAGCAGTGCAAGTGACATTGCTAATGAGACAACTGCCAAGATTCCAGAAGGAACGAGATGGTTTGGCCTCTTACAAATTTTGCATAGCGTTTGCTCCATATTCTCAGTCTACATGGGGCACAAATTAAAATACAGTTAAGGTCCTCATTTTCCTTATCTGAAAAAAAAGCCATGAATCTTTCCTCTAATATAACTCTGTTCTTTATTTCCCCCAAAACATCATTCTTCTGTGTAAATCAGTGTTGAAAGCATTTGAAATAATTTGTGTATCTAAATTTTATTTGAAAAGAGCTGTAGAGTTCACCTTCAAAGAGTAATTTTTATTAAATTTTTTAAAGGTGCTTTTTAAATCTCAATTAACATGTTGGATCCTGGCATCTCCAGATACTTACTTCAGGTCTCCATTCCACTTAGCTTGTATAGACACAGCCACAAAAAAGATAAAAGCTATTGGAGATTCGTCTGAGAATTTAGTAGACATTAAAATACAGCAGACAGGCCAGTTGTCCCGATTGGATTTAAATGCCAGCTCCAATACCGTCTAGCTGTGCAGATTTGGGCAGGTTATATATCTTGTCCAATTCTCTGTTTTCTCATCTTTAAGTGGGCTTTTAAAACATCTACCTCAGAAGGTTTTCTGAGGATTAAATGAGAAAATGTATGTTATGCCCCTTGCACAGGACCTGGCTGAGTAGGTATCCCAAAACAGTAACAGGTCTTCGTAGAAAATCAGGCTAAGCTACCGGAGTCAAATTATCACTTTCCAGCACTACTCTTAGTTTAAGTCTTGGAGTTCTTCACTTTTGCATGTAAATTAAGAAACTTGATGTGGTCAGTGAAGGATTGGTAATACTTCCAAATATATCAGACTACTAATGCTGCTTCACGTGCATTCAGGTATAACCCAATCCCTCGTTCCTGCCTGACTGGTTACAATATGCAATGCTTAAGCACTCCATATGGTCTGACAGTATGATCTACAAGATATTTCATTCACAGAACTTTTTCAAGACTAAGGCTTAGTAGGTGGTCTATTTTCAAAAGTGTTCCATATGTGCTTGAGAAGAATGTGTATTCTTCCAAGTGGGTGCAAATATGTGTGTGTGTGTATCCATTATATTGAGCTTGTTAACAGTGTTGTTCAAATCTTTTGTATCCTTATCCATCTTTTATTCATTTCACCTATCAATTTCTGAAAAAAAGTCAGTAGGTTTCATAATTTCTCCTTACAGCTCTGCCAATTTTTGCTTTAGATATTTCAAAACTATAGTATTAAGTGTATACAAGTTTAGAATTGTTACCTGAAGAATTGAGCTTTTAATCATTATTCAGTGATCCTCTTTATCCCCAATAATGGTTCTGCCTTAAAGTCTATTTTGTCTAGTATCAATATAGCTACATCAGCTTCCTTCTCACTGTTTGCATAGCTTACCTATTCCAATCCTTTCTGTGTACTTTGTGTTCCTGTGTTTTTCCTTTGTCTCTCATATACAGCATATAGCTGGATTCTGTATTTTCATTCATTGTGATAATCTATGTCTTTTAACTGGTGAGATTAGTCAACTCCTATTTATTGTAATAACTGAGGAGTTGGCTGCCATGATCAAAGGGAATTTTTATTTCTGGGTTGTCTTGCTGCAACTTGGTCACCCTAGTCAATTTCTAAACACTCTTTGTTTGCATTCACTCTCCTGTAATAAGTTAGCAAAAGCCCAAGGATCTCCAGGAGTGAATTGGAGTTAATACTTTACTGAAGATTTGTCATTATTAATATAGTTAGGGGAGAAAGTCATTTAATGCAAAGAATGTGCACACAGGCCAAATCCATTTGATGTAAATCAATACACTGCACATTTCAATTGCTCTGTATTCCTACAGAAAAGTGTGTGGAAGTGATTCATTAGGGCTAAATTCTTCACAAGGAACAGACCAGTTCTCTCAGGCTCACCAAGACATCTCCACTAGTAAAATTTAAAAAGCAATCAAACTGAATAAGAAGTCCTCTTTGCAGACATTTGCATCAGGGAAGAACACGATTCTTGACAATTCAGAGTAAATGAAGTGCAAATTATTCTGTTATAATATAACCCAAAATTGAAGCTTAAATTGTGACTGAAAAAGAGCCCACAGTTTAATCAGAAAAATATATTTATTGGTAATTCCCATGAGTTCATATTTGATACATTTATATTATAAGATAACAAGTTCAAAACTATTGCTAAGTTATAAATATGGAATTTATGCAGAATTTGCATGTATTGAATTTTATTTTGAATCCGCATGTGTGCCTATATTTGAATATTTATAATATTCCCAAAAAAGCACAGTGGAATGTGCAAGACAGATTTATTTAGTGTAATGCTCTGAAATGTGTCAAAGTCTTCAACACTGTTCTTAGAGGCAAAATGGCAGAAATAACAAATGGGACGCAGTAGGATCAACTGCATATCTGCAAAGTCCAATACCTAGTAAAACGAGAAAAGCTCTTTTGCCAATAAATATTTTACTAAAGTTAGACAAATATTTCTCTAAGCTTACAATGACATTGTTTAGATGACATATACCGTCAAGTGGATTATTCATTATCCTTTAATAAAAAGGTAGAAATTCCCAGTCCTACCTTTCTTTCTAAAGTCAATTACTAAATATCTCATTTTATGTGTCATGGAATGTCAATATTAGCTTTTCAACTATGAAGGTTGTTCTTTACACCATCAAAATAACTTATGTCTAGGATGTAGTTTTAGTGGAGTTTCAACAATAAGATTATGCATCTCACCATAGGTATATACAGTAGCCCCCCAGATAGCCAGAACTGTTGGGGAATGAACTTTGTAAGCAACTTAGTTTATGGTTAACTGGAGGTAATGCTCTTATGCAGTGAAACTGCCCTAGGAAGAGGCTGTCCAGCAGAGGGAACTCCCCTTCTCCCCTGGATGAGAGCAACACATGCACTAAGTGATCTAAGCTTTCAGTTACGGATGTTTAGAACTGTAGCCCTTTACCCCAAAACTTACTCTTCCAGCCTTTACTCTTTTTTATTCTTTCAACCCCTAGACTTTACTCTTCTATCATTTATACCAGGGTCTCATCAGCCCTGGTATAAACTCCCTAGGAAAGAGGCTCATGAAGACCCAAAGTCTAGACTATTTTGGGTGGTTCTGGCTATGGAGAATAAGCCTTATATTTCCAACAATGTACCACTATTAACTTGCTGTTACACATAATTTATAAGTGAAAAGTTACAATTTATAAATGAAGAAGAAACAATAGCAATTCACCCAAATATCTCTATACCGTACTGGTGTAAGAGTTCCATGTATTGTGTGGGAATATGATAACAGCCAATTATCAGAAAAATCAGCAGCCAATGCCTGACTTATCATGTGTCTTTCAGTCTGATGGTTTATTTGGGCTGAGGCTGCTTCCCTCATTAAGGGATCCCAGGATATCAAGAGGCTAATGAAATATCCAGCCATAGCCTTCAGGAAGCAAAAAGTAAACATTAGTGTAATTTATCACAGCTATAGTAAAACATTATTTTAAAAATTGTTAACGCTTACTTTTATTATAAAAGTAATACATACTCATAAAGGAAATTCAAAACCTTTAGGAAAGCAGAATAAGAAAATAAATCACTAATAAATATATTAATATCCTGGTACTTTTTTCTTCCCCTCTCTGTCTTTTATGCTTGCATTTGGGAGGGGTGGGATGATTTCTCACTCCCACCCTCTTTGTTCTTTAACATAGTTGTAGTAATACTGGGTCCATAAGTTTCAATCTCTTTTAACATTAAATCTAGCAATTTTCAAAACTTTGTAAAAGGACACTTAAATGGATTCATAATAATCCTTCAAGTGGTTGTAGAAGACTTCTCGAACCATTCTCCTCTACATGGATGTTCAGATTGGTTCCAATTTGTTGCACTTATGATAATACCAGTTAGCCTCCTAGTATACATTCTCATAGCATCCTTTGCTTTCCCCCCATGGCACTTCTCACAATTTTAAGTAGCTAATAACTTGTTTCACATCTATATTTCCCACTCCACAAAGACAAGGGCCACATCTGCCTGGTTCTTCATGGTGCCCCCAACACATGGCACATGACAGCAAATACTCAATAAATATTTGTTGAATAAATAAATGAATAAATGAATAAGTGAATGAATGTAAAGCATGTATAAGATTACGTTTTTCAGCAAAATTCCACAAAAGAAATTATGAGTCAAAGAAATAAATATTTTTAACGTTTTGTGTTTATGTTATCTAATTTATTTCTGAAAGGATCATTCAAATTTACATCCCCACCAACAATGTATGAGACTTACAGTATTTACCACACCCTTGTCAGTACTGGCTACTAACATTTTTTGTTTGGTGGTGATGAATGTTAATTTTAGTCTTTTTTTTTAATCAGGATTAACTAGAGAAGCAAAGAAGGTATCCTATGTGTAAACGTTTAAATTTGTATTTCTTTAGTAACAGTGAGACTAAACATTTTGTCTATGTCTGCAAACTAGCCATGGGTTCCATGTTGTAAATTGGTTGTGTATTTTGTTTCTCTAATCAATTCATAGGAGTTCTTTGTAGAGCAAAGATTTCAGCTTTTTGTCTGTTGTAATTGTGCATATTTTCACCAGTTTGGCATATGCTTTATCATTTTGGCATTTTTTTGACAGATGACCATTTCTCATTTTTATGTAATCATAAGTGTTGATCTTCTCTTTATTCAAACATCCTTTTCCTTCTCATATGTGAATTACAGCTATCATTTAAATAATAATGCCAATTATGAATTTAGATTAACTAAGTTCACAGATTCCCATATATACTATACAACTAAGCCCTAACCTCCCCCAGAGCCCCAGTTCTGACCTCATTATAACCCCTGTACACTAGAAGTCTAGGCAACAGGGACCAGTCATAATATTTTAGTAGCCTCCCAGATCAAACTAGACCCCTGCTCAACATCTACATTTTGGTCAATGGAACCACCTCCACTCCAGACTAGAAATCAGGCAGGTAGCTTTAACTATACTCCAGCCTTCACTTACTTCTGAGATTTTTTTTATATTCTTTCCATCCAGGAGCTTCTTATACTGACTGGGGTTCAATCGCCTCATTGCCATTCCGGGGCGTCACCCTACCCACCTCCCTAAGCGTTACTTCCCCAAGCATGAGCCTTTTCATTTCTGGCCAGACCTGGCTAGGTGAGGCTGCTGGACCTCACAATGCCATGAGGATGCCACACCCATCCACAATGCCCTCTTTCTTCTAAATACAACCCACCTATTATTCCCAGAAGCCTTTTCAAAGGGTCTCTCCTTTTTCTGGCCCGTTCCTCACACTGCAGAAAGAAAAGGACCTCAGAAAACATCTCCTTTAAATCTCCCATTTTACAGAGGAAACGCTGAGGCCAAGGGAGGGGAAACAACTTGCCCCAAATCCAGAGTTCCCCCCACCACCACCTGTCTACACTACACATTTCTGCACTTCACATGCTAATCTTTAAAGACTTGAGGCTGAAGACGGTGTGCTTGGCTTTTTTGGCTTTGTCTTGGTTCTAATCTCCCCAACTGCTAGCATCGTGCCTGGGACATAATAGTTACTCCACCAAGTTTGCTGATTAGACCTAAACTACAATGTAATAGATGGTCTTTTCTCTATTTTTAAATATATTCTGGTAAATGTACAACATTTAAAAGACATTATTAATTTTCGAATTGTTTTCAAACAAAATCCACCCTTTTAATTAAATATCTGAAGTACCAAATTATCCTGTTCTACTGAAGGCTCTGTGAGAGCAAGGATCATGTGTCTTTCCTGGAATATAATGGGCAGTTTCACAAAATTTTGTTAAATGAATGACAGAAAAAAAGGGATGACTATTCTTTTAATGTCATTTCATACTACTTCAGTTGACGACTGATATTCATAAAAGAGAGGCTCTAGCATTTTAATTGCCACATAATAGCAATAATCTAAAATTATTATTAAGAGAAGATTCTGCATAGCCTTCTATACTACCTGAGAACGTAAGAGCTTTGTCAGGACTCTAACAACAGGTTTGCCATCATGCAAAGATGCTAACTAATACTGCTGCTGTTCTACAGATGTTATCATGGTAGATTTCTTCCCCTCTTCTATGAAATAGGCGGGATAGTACAACAGCTCTCATCAAAGATGGCTGAAGAAATGCATCCTCAGAGCGGAAAGCCCGATAGCCTACAGCCTGATGAACCACACAGACAGTGCTGCTTTACTTGCTGCCTCATCCCATACCATGAGCCTGTTGTCTCATCTTGCCTCACTGCAAAATCAAGAAAGAAAAGGAGTGGGAGCGTGGACATGTGTGGCAAGATTAGGCACATGTACTCTGTAGTTCTAGCTCTTTCAAAATAGAGCCACCTTTTAAAAAGAAATGGAAAGAAAAGAAAGCTTTTACCACATTAAAAAAAAAAGAATGACCCGGCCCCCCCCCAAAAAAAAGATTTTCTCCATCTAAACAAATAGCTTTTAGTCCTTTCCTGTCAATGATATCCTACTGGATTTTATATGACAATTAATTACTCTGCCGGATGACTGCTGAAAAATTTAGAGATGCTAAAAGTCTAGAATGCAACATGAAGATGATCCGATTCTTTGACTTGTATAGACATAGACCCTGACCTCCCCCCCATTTCCATGTATGCCAGCCAGCACAGTACCTAGAGAAGAACGGGGGCTAGTGCAGTTTCTTTGGGCCCAATTCTGAATTCCTCCCACAAAACAAATGGCACAATAGAGTCGGCTACAAACAGAGGGAATTTGTCCTGAGAAAAGCCTGCAGAATTTGGGACTTGAAACAGCTGGTGAACAACAATGTTTTGATACATTTTCAAAAATGGCCTCAGAAATTCTAAAATGAGCAGGACCCTGCTCTGACCCCAAACAACATATTGGCAGACAGATGGATGAAATGCAATTTCTAATATTTTTAAAGAAGTATTATTTTTAATAAACAACTTGAGCCTTTTGCCAGCCAAGAGCGCTCTGTCTCTCGCTCACTCTCTCTCTCTCTTTGTCCTCTCCAGGCAGCATGATCACAGTGGTTTCTATTCAGCAGCTATATATCACCCAAGCACTTTACCATCGGCAGAGGCAGGGAAGCATCTCAAATGTAGCACTAGGAGCAGGGTTCAGGGTCTTGGCTTGCAGCCACGACAGCCTCTTATGCCCCCTCTAATGTGGATGAATGGCTGTGAGTCAGGAGGTGGTTCCTGTCCCAGCCGAGGGTGCCTACTGATGCTTATCCAACCTTTGCAGGGATCCCCAACATGGCAATAACAGACCCCTCTGCAATCTAGCCACAAGATCCGCTCCTGGGGAGCATAAAGCCCCAGGGATGGAGAAATTTGTTCTTTTCCCAATGGGTGTGGCAACCCTGGCCCAACCACTCATCCAAACTCACATGTGTAAAATTGCTGATGATGGTGATGATGTGGGTGATAACAATATCAGCTAACATTTATTAACTGTTCACTCTGTGGTAATTACTAACGTGAAATACCTCATTGTGTTTTTGCAAAAACCCTTGTTCATCAAGGTGCAGTCAATAGAGTAAAGTTTGTGGAGCCAGACAGAATTGGAGTCAGATTCCTGCTCAGCCACTGAAGAGCTCAATGACCTTGGGGAGGTCTTTCAGCCTCTTTGCTCTTCATGCTCATCTGATAAATGGGGATACTTTTGTCTACTCTGCCCCCCTGCCAAAGACAGTGCAAGTTTACAGAGAAATGCCAGAGATAAGGGAATGAAAGATCATCATAAAGTGAACACACTCTCCACACAGGCTCTGATCCAAGGTCGCACAGCTGGTTCATAGCTGGCCTAAAACTAAGGCCCAGGTGTCTGAACTCCCAGGCTAGACAGACAGGGCTGCTGTTCCCCTCAGTTCAGCAGAGCACCGAGACTGACCAGCTAGCATAGAGAGGCCACTCTAACAAAGGGACTCCTGAAAGCAGATACTTTCATCTCCAGAAAACAGCTCCTTACCCCCACAAATCACGGCCAGTGCAGCTCCCCTTACCTCTAAATTTTCACCTCCCACACTCACATACACACTCACATACCAACACTCTCATTCTCACACACATACATGCACACCTTAGCTCTTACAGATCGTCAGAACTCACAGAACTGGTCCTGCAAGCAGGGATCTGTCAACATTCAGGGAAATTCAGGAACCCTCAGGCTATCACTATTCTTCAAGATGAATATTTCTGCAGGTGGGCACGGATGAATGAAATAAAAAGGTGCCCTTGAGGTGACAGTGTGTTTCTTAGCTAATTTTATTTCATTTGTAGAAATATTGTAAAATCCAATAACTCTGACTTTTTAAAACGTGGTTGATTAGACTAGATGTCACTGTGGTATCACCCTTTTAAGACCTAAGAAAAGAAAATTCCATTTCATTTCAAATAATATTGCTTCAATTGGGGACGATCCAAGAGGCTTTGAGGGGGTCCCAGTTATCTTATGGAGACTGTCTAAAGGAACCTGCCAGAGGCCACCAAATAGATAATGTAGACCACATTAGTAATGTGTTTATAGATGTCACACCCTGACCTACATGTTCAAAACAATTGGTGTAGACATACATGCCTTGTGGAAATCCAGGCAAGGCTATGACCTCCATGGTGACCAAGACCTTGTTTTCATTTCTTTGCCACAGCTGTGGCTGTGGAATTCTACTTTTGCCCTAAAGATGTTTTTTAATATTTCCACCGTCACTACACCTACAAGCTCTGTCAGCATGAGAAATTATTTTCAATATTGCCAAATTGAAGACCGGGCGCGGTGGCTCACGCCTGTAATCCTAGCACTCTGGGAGGCCGAGGCCGGCGGATCGCTCAAGGTCAGGAGTTCGAGACCAGCCTGAGCAAGAGCGAGACCCTGTCTCTACTAAAAATAGAAACAAATTAATTGGCCAGCTAAAAATATATAGAAAAAAATTAGCCGGGCATGGTGGCACATGCCTGTAGTCCCAGCTGCTTGGGAGGCTGAGGCAGAAGGATCTCTTGAGCCCAGGAGTTTGAGGTTGCTGTGAGCTAGGCTGACGCCACGGCACTCACTCTAGCCCGGGCAAGAGAGTGACACTCTGTCTCAAAAAAAAAAAAAAAGAAAAAAAAATATTGCCAAATTGGGAACTTCTTAAACACCAGAATCTTGTTGTGACAATGACTTACACAATTCTTGTAACAGACTGAGGCAGCCAATTTCCTAGGGCTAACTAAGGCTTTCTTGGGATGAAAAAAAATCTGTTAGTGCTGGAAAGGAAATGAAAGTTCAACAGATTCATCTATAATTCCAGCATTTGAGAGGGGGCACTGTAGGGGGGGAGGGGGAGGGGAAGGGAAGGTGAGGAGGGGAGGCAGGGGTGATGTTTCCTCTAAATCTCACTGGCGACCAGAAAGTCAGAGGGCCATAGAGTTCCATTTGTTAAAGCACCCCTGGTCCAGGACACTGAATGCCCTCACCCATGGGGGGGGGGTCCAGGAAGGCAACCGGCCACTGCAGCAGCAGCAGCCTAGAGTGCCCATGTAGTCACCCAAATGGGGAGGCAGGGAGCATGGCCATGTCCTTGCCCACCCAAAGACACCAGTCCAGAGGGCCCCCGGCAACTCAACTCACCTTATCTACTCCCTGGACTCCCTGTCTAAGTCCAGATTTGTTTTGGGGAAACTGGTGAAACAGTAGCCCTGGCTGGGGCAACTGCACCCTAATGCACCTCCACCACCCCCTTAACGCACTCCATGACCTCCAGCAATGGGACATTGCGGCTGGAGGGAGGAAAATGCTCCAGCTTCCAGCTACAGACTATTCATAAATCAGCTTTTTCTGTATCAGCCCCAGGCTCCCAGAAACTGGGCTGGCGGCGCCCCACGCTGGGGCTCAGGTTCTTTTTGTATATCAGGGAAAGCTCTTCACAGCCAACGGGAAGTTAAAAGGGATCGGAGAGGGGTCGGAGGGGGTGCCTGGGCAGTGTCCCAGCCCGCCCCTCAACCCAGCCTCCGGGGTGCCCCTCGCACTCCCAAAGCACTGCGGATGCCTCACGTGCAGTCAAGTAGTGAAAGGCGCGAGCCTGGGAACCACAAGCTCTCCCTGGGTGTCTGAAAACAGCGGCAGAGGGACACCCATTCGCCCAGGGAGAGCACAGCTAGAGGGGGTAAA
Source organism: Lepilemur ruficaudatus (assembly GCA_963574885.1). Classification (NCBI taxonomy): domain Eukaryota; kingdom Metazoa; phylum Chordata; class Mammalia; order Primates; family Lepilemuridae; genus Lepilemur; species Lepilemur ruficaudatus. The sequence continues at coordinate 15,381 of CAUYRT010094502.1, read as the reverse complement.
AGGAGGAGAGAGGCAGTCAAAGTCAGGCAGGAAGAGAGAAACAGAAAGGGTAAGAGAGAAAGAGTGAGAAGGAAAGCGAGAAAGGGAAACGGAAGGAGAAGGAAACAGAGAGCAGCCAGGAGCAGATCTGGAGCACAAGAGGAAAAGAGAGAGAAAAAGGCAGATAGAAGAAGCTAAAAAAAAAAAGAAAGAAAGAAAAGAAAGGAGGAAGAGAATGCAGGCGCAGAAAGGAGGAAAAGAGTGTGGGAAGGAAGCTTCGGAACAGGAATGCGGAGGAGAGGAGAGAAGCGACCCAGGGATGCTACGCGCTCTTCTTTAGGACTCTCCAGAGCGCAGTCTGAGTGCGGTGCCCTGTCCCAGCGGCGGCCAGTGGGGCGCTCGTTAGGCCGCTTCCCACTCACGCACTCCCAACCACCGCACAGGCCAACCTGCGGACAGACAGACTGGCCGTCCCAGGCCGGGGCAGAAGGGATTCCTGAGGTGGCCACAGCGCGGCGAACGTGTGCGCCAGGGAGCCCGGCGCCTGCCCAACCAGGGCGCAACTGCTGGGTCGCCAAGGTGCGCGCTGGGTCCCCTGCAAAGGCCGACCGCGCCTCCTGGCCCTCAGCCCGCCTAGCCCCTGGTCAGGCACTTCAGGGCCCCGCTTGGCCGCGGACGCGCACTCACCTGGATGGTCTCAGCCTGGCGTCGCGCTTGCCGTCCACCACAGAGGGGACGCAGCTGGTGAGCTCGGTCCAGTCAGCATGCAGCCCGCAGCTCCAGCCCGTGGAGAACCTGGAGAAGAGCCAGGTCTCCCGCTTACCCGGCCGGTGGCAAGTGCATTTCTTCTGACCCACGCGGCACTCGCAGGGCTGCTCCAGCTGGATGTTGCGCACCAGGTGGCGACCGAAAGTGGTGCCCCCGGTCTTCTGGATGTGCAGGAACACTATCAGGTCATCGCCCTTGATGTCGAAGTCTACCTTGCGCAGGAGGTCGCCACGGGTGAAATTGTAGCGGGGCACGAACCTGGCGGAGCTCTCATCCTCCGAGCGGTACGGGTCCGGCACCGGGGAGCTGAACGCCTGCAGGCGGAGGAGCTGGCATTCTGTGCCGGGGCACACGTACTGGAGGACGATCACGGCAAATAGGAAGAGCATCACCAAAGCCAGCAGCAGCTTGTTGGATTTCTCATCCATGTTCCCGACGCTGGGGGAAACCCAAGCTCGTTACGTCAATCCCGCAGCTCAGCCAGCGCTCTCCGTGCCCCCGCACCGCCCCCTCCCCCTGGCGCCGCCGTTGCGCCCCTTTCCCCCTCCTCTCAGCACCGAATACTCCACCGCGGCGGCAGCGGCGGCGCCCTTCCCCGCTTCCTTCCTTCCCAGCAGGCTCAGCGCTGTGGCTCCTGCCGCACACACACCCCCACCCGACTCCTTCCCGCTGGCCGCCTGCCCCCTCCCCCCGCCGGAGCTTGCCGGAGCTCCTCATAGCCCCTTCGCGGGGTTTCTTACCCGCGGGACCCCTCCTGGCCCCGTCGCCCCACTCCTCTGCTCGCGCCCCCAGTCCGGCCCCCGTTCATCTCGCTCCACTCTCCGTGGCTCCTGTCCCCATCCCGCTTCGACCACTGGACTCTCCCTGGCTCTTCTGCCCCATTCCCCTATCGTGCGCACGCCGCTGCCTGCTCGACTCGCGGGCTTTCTCCCCACGCCCCCCGAAACCCTGCTCTTGCCCGCGCCCGGTTGCCCACCCGGGAGGCCGTCTCGAGTGAGCTCCGAGCCGGGCGTTCAGAGTTCCCCGGGGGAAAGGAGCCCGCCGGCAGCCCCACTTGCAAGCGGAGACGCTGTGCTGCCGGTGCCCGCCGAACAGCGGCGAGAAAGCCGCAGCATGGCCAAATGCGCGCCGCGCCCCTCCGGAGCCCCCGAGCCCGGCCACCACTGGCCAGCTGGAACTTTGCGCCCTTCCGTCCCCTCGGGGCTGCCTTCCTTCCCCGCACTGCCCCTGCCCACCCTCGCCGGGAAGCGCGATCCCCGCTTTCGCCTAGAGCGTACCTGGCCAGGGGACCGAAAATCTTGGAGAAGACCGCACTGAGCACGTGCTTCAGCGAGTGGCCCAGGGCGGCCAGGCCCCGAGTGAGCAGGGCCCGGCAGAGGGAGCCCAGGTCCCAGCGTCGCCTGAGGTCGTGCATCCGCCTGCGGCGGCCTCGGGACAGCAGCGCGAAGAGCGGGGCGCGCGCGGCTCCCGCCAGGGAGGAAGACGCCTTTAGGGGCTCGTCCAGGAGCGGCCGGGAGTGGAATCCGTGAGACACACCCCTAGGAGGACCCGCGCGGACTGAGGCGGCGACCGACCCGGGACGGCTCTCTGCCAATTCGGCCTCTACTCTGGAATGCCGGCGAGGACAGGTGGTGCGGGCGGGCGCTCCTCGCTCCGGTTGCAGAGGCGGCCCGAGCGCCCGGACTGCACACGCAGGCAGTGCCATTCCCCCCTTCAGGCAACTCAGGGTACTAAGGATCAGGAGCGAGCTTGAATTTATATAATAATGCCTCACGCTCAAGAGCTCCAGCCACTTCGCAAGCAGAGAGGACTTGGGTTTTCTTCTGCCTTAGAAAACGGAGGTCACTCCAGTGAGCGCATCGCTCCACTTTGGCTTGTTATTTCAACCTCCCCTAAAATAGCAAAGGCGCAAATTGGACCTATTCCCTCTCTCTTTGCCAATTTCCATTCTCCAACGGAAGCGGGGGCATTTTCTGAAAAGGTAAGTCAGCATGAAAAAAAAAAAAGCATGACCAAAAAGCATTACAGAATGAGAATCTGAGCGTTTTCAGAGCATAGACTAGCTGCTACTCCTCTCTTCTTGCTGAATCCCCCGCACCAAGTCCGGTGCCTGCAGGAAGGCTTCCCTCATATAAGGTTTATGGATACGTGACTAAACACTGCATCAGAGTGAGACCATCTAATCCAAGGTGATGTGACACATGAGGAAACTGAGGCCCAGAGAGGAGTAGGGTTGTGCCCAAAGTCACACAGCAGAGCTCAAGGGTTTGAACCCAGGGAACAAAGGACCCATTCCCTGATACTAGCACCACTTCCTCTAATAAATAGGCACAGTCCTTCCTCACACCCATGTTCAAAAGGCTCTTTTCTGCTGCAGTACCGGGGATGCAGGGATTAACAAGGAAAGAACGGATGTCCTTACAGGAAAAGGAAACTGGGAACTCAGGACTCAGACTTTCCCCATCTGATCACTGGTGTTTCCATGACTCGAGTGTGCACTCCCTCTAGTCCCACTGCCATGGAAGGAGCATGGGGTGGCAGCAGTGCCTCAGAGCAGTGCTGTTCGCTCTGGAGCCACTGAGGGATAGGGGCCATGAACTGAGTCCTGGGGTGGGGGCACATCCCTCCCAAGACAGGCTCTCCCAGTCTCTCCCTCCCTCACTGAGCTCTGCTCCATCCCTTTCCTGTTCTCTCTATGCCAAGAAGCAGCAAGCCAAACACTGATCTGGGAGTCCTGGGAAATCTGTCACTTCCTCACTGAGCAGCCCTGGAATAATCACTTTCCCCTCCTGAGCCTCAGTTTTCTCATCTGTAAGATAGAACCAATAATGTCCTCCATTTTGACCAACTGAGTCACTGTGAAAATGAAATGTAGAAACCTTTAGGCAATCCAAATGTGAGACAGTGTACCTGCTGCTCTGAGCTCAGATGTGCTAACTGAGTCACAGGACAAATAAGTAAAGAGCCTTCTTAGGCAATTTCACAGCTGTGCCCCTGCCCTTACCTCCCCTTAGAATCACCAACCCTGGCTGGACATCCATGTCCCCCATGCCTACTGGGGACAATGAGGGCCCCTTCATCCAGCTGCTGCAGGCATAAGGGATAGAGTGGACTTTTTAGAAATCCTGCATTTCTGGCAATCCAGGTATCTCCTGTCCCGAGGCTCTAGGGAACACTCTGACAAACAGATGAACTTGTAGTAAGGAGCCAGATGCAGCAATTTACAAGCTCTGGGGTTTCCCAGGAGCTCCCCTGCTGCCCCCAGGCTGGTGGGAATGGGCCCACTCCCCCTTGAGGGCAGGTAAGGTTGTGAGCCCCAGCAAGTGGGAAGCTATGGGGGTGGTCCAGGATCTCAGCTTGCCAGCTGCCCCTGCCTTATTCTTGGTCACCTGCAGCAGTCAACCTCTTTAGCCTGCCCAGTAGGTGGCTCTCCTCATGATGCAATTGCCATCATTATACAGTAATGGCTTAGGAAAATACTTTTGAAACAGGTGGGTCACACATTCAAGCCTTCAGCAACTAACTCTGGAGTTTCCACTCTAAAGGGGATTATCGGGACTGGAGCACAGGAAAGTGCCTTGGGTGAAGGGTAGGGGGAGGTGGTAAACAGTACAGGGAAAAATCAGGATTTACTCATTCAAGATGTGAAAAGGAACATGTGCGCAGGCTCGTGTGTACACACACATGCACACACCCACAGTCCAACTTTCAGAGAAACGACCAGTCAGGCTGGTAGTTACAGAAACAGGGGCTGCAAGGTCCACTTCCTGAGATCTAATATGTCACTAACAAGCTCATGTAAATATATACAACAGCTCCTTGGGGGATATTTGCATTTACAAGCCCTTCTTCCATCTCCCTCATGCTGTGAATAACAAAGAAATGAATGTCTCATGGTGGAATTCATATATCTGGGCTCCTGGAAGTGGAAGAAAACTGTCAAGGGCATGGGGTGGGGGGAAGGGATTCCCACAAGTCATAGCAGATCCCTCCAGGGGTTGAAGAGGCTCCCTGCTGCGAAGCAAGGAATTCTTCCTGTGTTTGCCTCAAGAGCCACATTCTCCTGAGGCCAGGTCTGGGGTCTTAGCTGGATATTCAGGAGGTCTCTTGCAATTCTGAGCTGGGCCCCCAACCTAGGAGCTGGTTCCTCTCAGAAACTGAATAACAAAGGCCCTGATGCTCCAGAATTTGGCTTTTTGGGGGAGAAATTAGGGGTGGAGGCAAAAGAGGAAAAGAACTGGCTGAATGGTCAGATCTTTGGTTTTCCATCTCCCTATTTCTTAGACCAACCTGAGTTGCTGTGTATATATATAATATTTGAGATTCAGTACTTGGGAGGTGAGGAAAACTCTGCAGGCTGAGCATGGCTTCTGGTTGTCTCCATGGTATGGTATGATTTTCATTATTTTCCCAGAAACCATCTTTCCGTGGTTTCTGACAAAAGGTTGATGATTCTGGAAGCAACAAGGTCAGCCTGGCTTGCATAGTAAGCAGTACACTTGCAAACATGCATTTGGTTGCTGTAGTCTTGAGAGGGCAGTGGGAGGTAGTTGCAACAGCACCAGCCTCGGGGTCCAGAGACCTGGGCCCATGTCCTGACTCTGACACTAGCGAGACCCTATATGACTGTGAGGAAGCCACATATTTGCTCTTGGGCTCAACTTCCCTATTTGTAAGACAACAAGGTTGATATTGTGATTCAAAGGGCAACTTTCCTGATCTGACATTCCAAATCACATGCTTACTTGTCTTCCTCAAGGGCCAGAATGCTGCCTAATACTCAGAGCCTCACTCCAGGGAGAAAGCCTCAGGCCTGGTCCTCAGCACATTCTGTGGCATTCATATCATTGGATCCTGACAGGCCAGCGACAGCTGGAATTGTTCTGGATCTATATTACAAGGGTGACAGCAGAGTCTCCTGTTCCAATTAGAACAGAAATAATGGAAACTTAATGTCTAAGAAAGTGTGGCACTCTTTAGATAGAGCGTATAACACTAATATCCTCTCCCCACATCCTGAGCATTCTCTTCAACCCTGTCTTTCCAGCTGTCTCTAATTTTTTTGAAAACATTCATACTCTCAATAATAGGCAATTTTGTTACGAAGATTGAAGGCATGCAAACTATTGAGTCGATTCATTTCTGCTTTTATGTGTCTCTTCAAACCAAATGAACAGCAGTACTTAATGAAAACACTGTCCTGCAATTCAAGCTTTAATATTATAAACAGGTTGAGTATGTTAGATACATCATTCTCAATAGTCATCTGTTTCTCCCCCCACAAAACACTGAGTTTTATTTGTCTACCCTTATAAAACGTGAGGCTCAAGGAATTAAAAAAGGCAGATAACTTCAGGGTGCTGTGGGTGCTAAACAAATGTGTGCTCTGAAGGCAATATAAGCAGTGTAATGGGGTTCGTAGTGGTCCCATCCCTCTGAACATGCAGCCAAATGACCACCCTCTCTAGATGAAGGATTCCCACCATTTCACTAACAATAAGATTCCCACTTGTCACTAACAGTGAATGGAAGAGTCAGTTCATGCAGGGCTTTTAAAGCTACGATAAACCAAGGCCTGGCAACTATAAGCAGTAGGCCAGACTCTGCTCGTGGGACAGTCACCTCACTTCTTTGGGCCTCAGTTTCCACTGTTAGAACATAGCCTGTCCAGGTACCTCCAAAAAGCCGGTTTAGGGATAAAGAGGAATTCAATTTCAAATGAGCTTTTTTAAAGAAAAGAGAGCATAGGTTTGGAGAGCACATTGCCCTGGGGTTTAATCAGGGTTCTAAAATCCCCTTCAAAGCCTTTATTTTCTCATCCATGAAAATAGGGCTAATGATGGCTTCCTCTCTGGGTTGTCCTTCCAGTTAACTAAAATAATCTACTGAGAGCACTTAGTCTAGTTCTTGCAAAAGTAGACCTTCAGTAAGAGTTCATTTCTCTTCCCTTTTGACTCTGAAAATCTTTGATTTGAGATCTTTGTTGCATTTTCACAGTAGTAACATACACATATTTAATGACAGGTGGCTGGCCATGGGCTTAATTGTGGTCTAGGCTGGCTTTGTCCTGATCCTATTTCTTTACCTGCAATCTTGCCTCACCCTCCCTCCACACCTCTCCAGTGCTCTCCTGCCTGGTATCCCATGGAGAAGGAAAGACTTTGATCCACTCAGTCACACTGAGGAGTGGAACATATACATGTGACCCTTTCCAAGAGACATCAACAAGAGAGGAGGAAGAGAGCACTGCTTAACCCTAATGAATGGTGCCTCCCATGGGATACTATGAAACACAGAAAACAGGACAGTAGAGGAGATGCTTGGGAGCTGAGGTAGAGAGTAGAAGAGAGTTATAGGCAAGTGAAGAGGAGAGAGAGCTTACATGGCCAGTCCCACTCTAAACTCTTGACCCTAATTTGCAGCTCCATCCACTTCAAAAGTTAATGGTTGATCTGGCTGGAGGGGTTTCAGTTTGAGCAGCTGGTCAAACCACAGCAGTTGGGATTATAAAACAAGGTCAGTTTCGTTCGCATTCATCCTGCATGAGCCAGAGCTGGGCAAGCCCATCCGTCAGCTGAGCCCTGGCCTGGCAGCACCAGTTCCCAGTGACAGAGTAGAACGAGCACAAAGCTGGATGCCAACAAAATAGCCTTTGAGTCCTAGTTCTGCCTCTAGCTCACTGTGTGACCCTGGGTGAGTGGCTTGAGGTGGCTGGGATTTAGTTATTGACCTTGGTAAAATGAGGGGCTTTGTTAGATGGCCCTGAAAGCCCCTCCTACCAGGAGCTGTCTGTGATCTAACCTATGCTAGCTAATGGGAAGAGCTGGGAAGAGACACAACTCTCTCTGGTTGTTGTGTCAGCAGAAAAGCACTACCAGAAATGACCCTCTAGCTAGTAGCCAAGTCACAAAAGCAAAAAAAAAAAGACATACATGATAAGCAAACTTTCTCAGATCACACGGATAAGACAGAAACTTGAAAATAAACCTTCTGGGCCTCTATTGACTCTGATGGTATAGTTAAAGCTGAAAGATTTGGAAAAAATATCATGTTGAGAACTGACCTCCAGCTGACACAAAAGCGCAAGGTGGGTTTTAATAATGGTAATAATAAAAACAAGAATGGCCTTGCCTGGCCCACAGTCTCCCATTTATTTTCACACCCTGGGGTCTCAGCAAGAGAGGAACACACCCAGTGCCTATCTGGTCTCCCTGGGAGTTCTAGTTTTGAATAATAAAAGAGCTGAAAATTTTATGTGTAGGTCAGCTTGAAGGATTTGGAGGAAGCAGGCTTTAAGACCACAGTTGCTCCCAGGAAAAGGATTTCTTTGTCACTCAAATGGGTTTGAAAGGAAATGCCTTATAAGCATAATCCAGGAAAAGAGAAAACAGTTTAGAGTAGCTGTACTTGTTGTAGACTAAGTGAAAATTAATTTTTAATAAGCAAACTCAGAACAGAGACTACTAAAGCCCTTAACTGGGCTTTACAGTAAAACCTCGGGGGAAAAAGAAACCTTGCTTTTTTATATATATTTTCAAAATCCACATTTCACAAAATGTCATTAAGATGCAGAAAGCTACTGCATTAGAGCAGTGGAGGGAAATGAACCTGGTAAAAGGCACTTTGATCATTCATCTTGTACACTGAAGAAAGTTGCCTTAATGGATATCATCTTGCGGAAGATTCAGGTGAGGTGGAAGACAATATTCAAACTTCCCATGAGAAGAGACAAAATGCATTTGGTAGGGCTCAATGTAGGGTTAGAAATGCAACAAAGGTGGAGGTTTGGGGGCAGGGGGTTGACATCGGCACAGTGATCAGGGGTGGCTGGCCACAGTGATGTCTCCTGTAGGTGGACCTCAGGATGCTTAACAAAAAATGCCAGTAATAGCTCCCACACTGAGCATCTGTTTTGTACCAGCTACTTTACTAAAGCCTTCACCTGCACTATCTCAATGCATATTCCCAGCAACCCAATGAGATCGTTACTTCTGTTCTACTTATTTTACAAATGAATAAACTGGGGCTCAGAGTTACAGCCACACAGCTAGGAATTATACAGCTGGGACTTGAACCCAGGTCTGTCTCATTCCACAGCTGGTAAAAATTGATGCCCCTGTGATCGTCATCTAGCTCCAGGGTGCCTGGGCAGGAGCTAGAGAACATGAGACATCCTGCCTCACCTTGGAATATGAAGAGACTTAGATTGTCCTCATCCTAGGCAGGAGAGCTATACAGCGAGGGATCATGATGTGTGTGTGTGTGTGTGTGTGTGTGTGTGTGTGTGTGCGTGCGTGTGCACATGCATGCCCTCATGCACATGATATGAGGGCACTGAAGGAGGTAAAGGGCTCAGAACCTGAATTTTAGTAAAGAGGGAAGGAGGGATCAAGACACTGCTGATTAGACCATTCAATACAAACACAGCCTTGGGATGTCACCCCCAATATCTGACACTGTTATTTTTGGGAAATGTCACAAGCAACTTTGTCCACCCTACTAAGCAGTAACTCTCTGGAAGGCTAAAACGTTGGCTTCTTTATTTTAAAAAATTCACCATAGTTCCCAGTAACAATAATATTTGGTTTAGGGTTTCACAGTTTACCAAATACTTTCACAAACACTGACTAGACCTTCGCGATGATTTTTCAAGGCAGCTGTCATTGTTCTCACTTTATATATGAGGAAATCGAGTCTATGAGGGCTGAAGGAACTTGGCCAAGGGCACACAACTTGTGTGGAGTTTCCACCGCTGACCTCTCCCTTAATCCCTGCAAACACACATGTCACCATCAGGCAATGCCCAAGGTACCTCACAAGGGATCTGGCACAGAGTAATATTTAAGAGATGTTAGGTTTTTTCCCCTTTTACTTGCCAATTTACAATTCATACTGAAAAAAAAATGTTGTTTTCTTTCGACTAACTACAGCCTGGGTACCTCAGTATCTTCAACAGAGACTAGTCCACATTCTCAGATAACATCACGGATATAAGGAAATACAGCTAACATGCAAGAAGCTGAGGACAGTGAATGACTGACTCATCTGTGGCACTAGTTCTAATGCAGTGACACTCAAAGGGTGGTCTGCAGAGGGCTGGAGTGGTCACAGAAGGCTCCCTTGCAAACACTGGGAGATCTTGGAAGAGCTAATCAATCCACCCACTCACCCCATTTTTGTCTTAGTCCCAGAAAGAGGAAATCTTGCTGACAGAAACTGTTTTGATCACTTTTCCTTGTGCTCAGTGCACGCAGTCATCTCTTCCTTGTTCATGAGCGTGTATAAAAAGTGTCCTAGTTCTCCCCAACTACAAATCCCATCCTCCATCTGCAGTGCCAAGAGCATGATATTGTAGGGTCTTTCGTCAAGAGAGCAGTGTGTGGCCTCAAAAGCACAGTACAGCCTGTGTCAACATCCACAACCCAGTTGTAGAACAAGTAGTTGATTTTTTAGACCAAGTCAATAAGGTGCTTTTCTCTGGGAGAAGAGGAACCAGGGTAGATACAGTTTAAGTAAAAGAGAAGCCACTCTGCATTTCACCTTATATGTTTCCATAGTTCCTTAGCTTGCCAGCAGTTTGGTAGCAAGTCAAAGGGGAATCTGGCATTTGGTGTTCCAGAGTCTTCTAGGAAGACAGCCGCATAATGAATTACCAAATGAACAGTTTTTGATTCTCTTATCAAGGACAAATCTTATGCCAGCTAAAATGCTAAGATGCTGTGGCAGTAACAAACTAACAACAACAATAATTTACCAGGACGATCGCAAGTCCAGAACGCAAGACAGACTATTTTTTTTTTGCTACAATCTGGAAATATGACCAGATATTATTTATCATCCACATTAAATGCTCATACCACAACATCCTAAGCAGACATTTTAGGTTGGCTATCAACTGAATATTATTTTTATTCATTATTAATTTAATTAAAAATTTAACAGGTGACATAGATTTCATCAAATGATGAGGGAGATTAGTATTATATAAAATTCACTATAAAGTCGTTATTTTATTCTCCAAACCCCCTTTGCACTCTATTATAACACTAGTTAGTAGATTAATACTCAGACGAACTAAGGGTAGGAGATTCAGGCTGAAATGCGGCCCCCTCCTCATACCCTCAGAACTAGTCTGCAATGGCAAGGTAGATGTTCCTCTTAGGAATATTTACAAACCATTCTTCATGTAAAAGAACATAAGAATTCCCCAAAAGCCAAAGAAATAGAATGCTGTGAGCCAGTCCTTTTCCTGCCTCCGTCTTTTCAGAAGTCTGCTGCAAAGTCTCTTGGTCAATGCCACAGGCTGCTCTTTTATCTCAGTAACCCGAGTGCCTTTGCAAAGCCTGCCCGCAGGCCAGGTCTCAGACTCACTCCCCGGTATTCAGTGAATTCTGAGTCAAGTCCAGGCTCGAGTCAGCTGCCTCCATTGTAAGTCTTTTGCAATTCGATGGATAGCTTGGCTCTTATGTCTTGAGGATTGGAATCTCCTGGGCAGGAATTGGATTTCACTTTCCATGTCTACAGCGTTTGCACCAAGGTTATTAATATAGTCTCTACAGGAGGGATCATATTGAGAGCAAGCTGCAATTCACATAATAAAGCCTGCAGCTTAAAGCTAGACTGGGCCAAGCCCCCAGAAGGAGAATGAGTAACTATGAGCAGCCAGTCACCCCTGGGGAACTTTGAGAAGTGTCCAATTCCACCCTTTCTGGGATACAGCATCTTCCTTTCTATGTTAGTCCCACTCTCCCAGACTCCACAACATGCCTAGAAGTGCCCTGCAATGCCGCTAGGGGAAGAAAATCACCTGAGGAACACTCATTTCCACCAAGGTGTTAGGGACTCAGACAATTCCCTTTCCTGAAGCTCAGTTTAAAATGAATGAATGAATCATTTATACCAGTCTAAATATCGGTAAGACCATTGGAGGAGCAGGCAGCTGTAATGAAAGGAGCACCCTCTGGAGTCAGACCAGGGTTTGAATCTCAGTCCCTGCTCCTTACTAGCTGTGTGGCCTCAGCTAAGTACTCAGCCTATCAGTGCCTCAGTTTCCTCCTCTATACAATGGGGATGATATTAATCAGCTACTTCTTAAGGTATGCATAAAAAACTAGAGATAATATATGTAAAAGGGCTTTTCTGTAAAAGAGAGTTCCCTTACAGAGAATAGGTATCCAACAAATGGCAGTTACTATTATTGAACAAGACAGGAGAGATGTCTGGGACCTTTTTAGTGTCCTTCAAATCAAACCCCTGAGTGAATGTCGACATCCACTCTAAACAAGAATTACTTTGCTCAAATAAGTCATTGGATCTAAATGTATGCTTTACTATTTTTTCTACCTTCATATTTTTAGTAATCCAAGCTGATTCTTGACTGAAAACTCTTTGTCAAAGTTCAAATATCATAGAAAACACAAAAATCCTTCTTGACTTCCATATATTGGAATTATTCATATAATTCCATTTCTCTTTTCCTGATATAAGCACTGTTTTCAGTTTGTTTTTGTATATTGGGAGGCTATTATCGTAAGCAAGTATACGAATGAATGTACCTATAAAAATACAGAAAGGTATTTTTGTATGGGTTTATTAAAAAAAATGTATGTTTTGATGTATGCTTTTAATATTTTACTGACTTATGATATACATGTGGAAAAGTGAACACAGGATAAGTGCATGGTTGATGAACCTTCACAAACTGAACATATATGTGTAATCAGATCTCGTATTAAAAAACATTACCATCACCTCAAAAGCCGCTCTTGTGCCCGTTTCCAGTCAATAACCCCCCAACAGTGACCACTATTCTGATTTATATCAGCATAGATTAATTTTGCCTACTTTTTTACTTTATATAAATTGAATCATACAGTACATTAGTTTTATATTGCTGTGTAGCAAATTACCACAAACTCCACAGCTTAAAACAACACACATCTAATATCTCACAGTCTCAGTAGGTCAAAAATTCAGACACAGTGTGGCTGAATTCCCTTCCCAGGACCTTACAGGGTTTAAGTCAAAGTGTCAGACAGGGCAGTGTTCTCATCTGGGGCCTGTGGTGGGGGGTCCTCTTCCAAGCAGACTGGTTGTTGGCAGAACTCATTTCCTTGCAATTACAGAACCGAGGTCTCCATTTTCTTGCTGGCTGTAGACCAGGGGTCACTCTCACCCTCTTCCACTTTCAAGCTAGCAAAAGAGAACTTCTCTTATGTCAGTCTCCCTCATGCTTCAACTCTCTGACTTCCTCTTCTACAAGCAGCCCAAGAACATACTCTACCTTTAAAGAACTCATGTGATTAAGTCAGGCCCACCTGGGCAATCTCCCTATTTTCAGGTAACTGATTTGGAACTTTAATTGCATCTGCAAAACTCCATTACAGCAGTGCCCAGATTAGTGTGTGGTTGAATAACTGGGAGAAGGTATGTGTCCACCAGGGTCATCGAATCTTGGAGGGCCATCTTGGAATTCTGCCTACCGCATACAGCATTTACTGTTTTATGTCTGGCTTCTTTCACTCAACATTATGTTTATGAGATCCATTCCCATTATGAGGGGTTATAGTTCATCCATTCCCATCGCTGTGAAGTATTCTGTTGTGTGGATATACCACATTTTATTCATCCAACAGTTATTCATATTGATGGGCATTGTCCTAATTTTAAGTGGTGGGCTGTTATGAATAGTGATCCCATGAACAGGACTTTGGTGAACAGATGTACGTATAGATTTAACAAGAGATAACCTTTTTCTGTTATAAGGCACTATGATTTTGGAGTTCTTTGTTACCACAAAATAATCCAGCCTATCCTGACTGATCCAGAAATCCGGAAATAGAAGTGCTATTACCAAGGGCAACAGATACTGCCATATTGCCCTCCAAAAAGACAGTCCCATGAATATTGTATGAAAGTATCCTCCTTGCCATGTCCTTACCAACATGTGATATAATATATGTGTGTCAGTACACATGGATTTTGGCCAACCTGGATATTATCTTCTCTACTTATAAAAATAAGGATGTTACCTTGAGTAAGGATCCAGGAGAGCATGTCTAACCCCCCTGCCTGTGCCCGCACTAATATTACCAACCCACAGGGTGGACGTCCTTTACTGTGCTCTATTTTTTCATGGAGCTTATTACTCCCAAATATTCCACATGTTTACTAATTTATGATGTTTAGGGTTTGCTTTCTAACTCCACCCACTAGGATATAAGCTTCTGCATGGGAGGCATCTCTTTAGATTTGTCAGTTTATTGAAATTTAATATATCCCAAAGGCCTAGAAGAATACCTGATATATAGCAGGTGCTTAAAAATATTTGTTTTATGTTTTATTTTTATTCATTTATTTTTCTTAAAGACAGAGTCTCGCTCTGTCCCCCAGGCTGGAGTGCAGTGCACACTGCAGCCTCAAACTCTTGGGCTCAAGCAATCCTCCTGCCTCAGCCTCCCTAAAAATATTTGTTGGATGAAGAAATAAATTATTAACCTAAGGTATGAACATTTTGATGACTCTTACTAATAATGATAAATTAATTTATCATTGATAAATTGATAAAATGATAAATTGATAAATTAATTTCATAGTTATAGTGACAGGACACTGGGAAAAATGTTAGCTGAACTTAAATGCAAGAAAATACTTAATTATGCACTTATACCTATTAAAACTCCTTTGTCTCACTTCCCTTACCTCATTTTTTTAATTTGAAGTTTTATTTTTTAATTAATTAATTAATTTTGAGACAGAGTCTTTACTCTGTCACCCTATGCTGGAGTGCAATGGTGTAATCATAGCTCACTGCAACCTCAAGCTCCTAGGCTCAAGTGATCCTTCTGCCTCAGCCTCCTGAGTAGCTGGGACTACAGGTACATGCTGTTGTGTCCAGATAATTTTGTATATTTTGTAGATACAGGGTCTCCCTATGTTGGCCAGACTGGTCTGAAACTCCAGGGCTCAAGCAATCCTCCCGCCTTGGCTTCCCAAAGTGCTGGGATTATAAATGTGAGGCACCATGCCTGGCCCCCTGCCTCATTTATTTCACTTTACATGGTTGTGTTAGGCATCTTCTTACTATACTCTTAATTCTTTCTGAATATTTCTATAAAATTGAGACTACTGTGGAAAACCAGAGATTTAAAGTTGCTGCTTTCATAGAACATTGCACCATACCAAAACAATGAACATTTGTCTTTGCAAATTCTGTCCTGAAATGTCCTGCCTTCTGCCTGCAGCTAATGAATATTCTACTTTTTCTTCAAGATCACAGTCAGTTGGGGTTTAGAGCAGAGTTTTCATAGAGAACTTTCTTTTATGATGGTACTAGTATTCATCTGTGCTCTTCAATACAATAGCCACTAGCTGCACGTAGCTACTGAGCACCTGAAAATGTGACTAGTGTGACTGAGGAACTAAATGTAATCCAGCTTAATGTTAAGTAAGTTTTATTCAATGTGACCTTAAGTTACCTTTAAACGGCCGCATGTGGCTAGTGGCCACTATATTGGACAGCACAGCTCTAGAGGAAAGGGTTGGAAGAATGGGATACCTTTTTGATCCTTCTACTGTGTCAGCTAGAGGGATCCTGAGACCCACAGGTGAGACAGGAGGGTGCCACGTCCCTTT